>CM035792.1:5432879-5600379 GCA_020466265.1 Siphamia tubifer | reverse complement strand
CACCACACACTTCCATGAAAGAAACAAAAAAACAACAGGAAAAAACTCTTAAAGGGATAGTTCACTATTATTCACATGAATGTGTATGGGGTCAGTGTCTTTACTCTGGTGTACCCACAGTGACTTACACACATTCTTCACTATTGACAGGAAGTAGCTCAGAACAATTCGAGGTGTGACTTTTTGTTCCGTTACAGTTTTGTTATGAAAATAAATCGAACGCATAATGTTTTGAGAAGTTTTAATTTTGTGACCCCAGGAAACCTGCCGGGACTACTTTCGCTTAAGTCACTGTGGGTGACACTGACCCCATACAGCAGGGGTGCTCAACCCTGGTCCTCGAGGACAACTGTCCTGCATGTTTTAGATGTGTCCCTCATCTAACGCAGTGGACGTTTCATCCTAGGACATTTTGGACATTTCCAACTCACTTTTTGCAGAGTTGGACTTTTTAGACAAATCATATTTTGAAAAACCAACACCATAAATGTATGTTTATTTGCATATAATTGTATTATTCACGGGCGGCACGGTGGTGCAGTGGTTAGCACAGCAAGAAGGACCCTGGTTCAAATCCCGTACCAGACCTTTCTGTGTGGAGTTTGCATGTCCTCCCTGTGCCCGCATGGGTTTTCGCCGGGCACTCCGGTTTCCTCCCACCATCCAAACACATGCACTGATAGGTTAATTGGTTAATCTAAAATTATCCATAGGTGTGAATGTGAGAGTGATTGTTTGTCTATATATGTTCAGCCCTGCGATGAACTGGCGTCTCATACAGGGTGTACCCCGCCTTCGCCCATTGTAGCTGGATTAGGCCCCCAGTGACCCCCATGACCCTAGTGAGGATAAAGCGGGTTCAGATGTGAAGAATAAATGTATTATTCACTTCAACACTGACACTTAAAGAGTTAATAATCAGCTCCTCATCAGACTGATAATGATGCAATGGCCTCCAGGTGGAATGGAAGAAGGAAACATCTAAAACATGCAGGACACCGGCCCTCGAGGACCACAGTTTGACACCCCTGATCTAAAACACAGGCGTCAAACTCTGGTCCTCGAGGGCCGGTGTCCTGCATGTTTTAGATATTTCCTTCTTCCATGTGATTCAGTTTAACCCTTTAACTCCTGAGAACTAACAAAGTAACTGGTAACATGAGCAAAGTAAGACACAAATGACAGAAAATCAAAGAAAAATTACAAAATTAAAAGAACTAAAATGTAGAAAAATAAACAAAATGAACAAAAACTAATAAATATTTACAAAATGACAAATAATGTGGAAAATTTTTGGGGAAAAAAATTACTAAAGAAGAAAACTAGTATTGACATTTGGTCACAGCAATTTAAAAAAAAATGGTGAAATCAAACATAAAAAAAAACACCTCTTGCTTTTTGGCACCTTTTCCATTCACAAAATAAAGTAAAAGTGTTGAATTTTTCTGAATAATTAAACTAAATCATCCATTCAGAACACATCAGCACTGACACTTAAAGAGTTAATAATCAGCTCCTCATCAGACTGATAATGATGCAATGGCCTCCAGGTGGAATGGAAGAAGGAAACATTTAAAACATGCAGGACAGCAGCCATGGAGGACCAGGACTGAGGAGCCCTGCCATGTGAAAAATAGTCAATTATCCCTTTAAGTCAGGGGTGTCAAACTACGGTCCTCGAGGGCCGGTGTCCTGCATGTTTTAGATGTTTCCCTCTTCCATTACATCATTATCAGTCTGATGAGGAGCTGATTATTAACTCTTTAAGTGTCAGCGCTGATGCGTTCTGAATGGATGATTTAGTTTAAATATTCAGAAAAATTCAACCGTTTTCCTTTTAGTTTTGTGCATGGACAAGAGTGCCACAAAAGCAAGATTTTTTTTTTTTTTATTTTATTTAAACATTTTTTAAAGGCAAAATTAAAATTGCTAGGACCAAATTTCAATACTAGTTTTCTTCTTTCATAATTTTTTCCCTACATTTTTCACATTATTTGTCATTTTGTAAATATTTATTAGTTTTTGTTGCTCATTTTGTTTATTTTTCTACATTTTGTTTGTTTTTTATTCGAGTATTTTTCTTTGATTTTGTACCATTTGTGTCTTACTTTGCTCATGTTACCAATTATTTTGTTAGTTCTCAGGAGTTAAAGGGTTAAACTGAATCACATGGAAGAGGGAAATATCTAAAACATGCAGGATACCGGCCCTCGAGGACTGGAGTTTGACACCTGTGCTTTAAGTCCATCATTTGTCCCTTTAATCTGTTTCATCCTCAAACTTCAGTTTAAGCCACAAATGAGTCAAAATGTGAGACCTTCACTGTTCTAACAGTAAGACTGATAATAATCACAATTAATAATAGTAATAATGATAATTATTAATAATAATGTGTAAATAATGTGGTGAAAAATGGAGCAAACACAGGTTATGAAATGAAAACATCTTGGAAATTCAGTTTGAAAGAAGGTCTAAACATTAAGTGCCCGAGAAAAGAACAAGATGAGAAAATAAATGGAAAGTGAAGCAACAAAACAGCAAAAAATGAAAAGCATGAAATGAAAAAAAGATGCCAGTGATTCAACAAAAATAGGAAAATGGAAAAGAGAAGAAACTGCAAATGAAAGAAAATATGACCATGACGAGACGGAAACTGAAAATAAAGTTGAACAAAGTAAAACACCGCTCATATATGGTTGGTCAGATACACACATTTGATAAAACATTAAGGGGACACATGACCTCTACCTTCTATATCTATGAATATCACATCCTAGCTTTAGCTTCTTTTCCTGTACTAGTGCTAATATAACTAGGCTAGCTTTAGCTTCATTTCCTGTACTATTACTAATATAACTAGCCTAACTTTAGCTTCTTTTCCTGTACTAGTGCTAATATAACTAGTCTAACTTTAGCTTCATTTCCTGTACTAGTACTAATATAACTAGCCTAACTTTAGCTTCTTTTCCTGTACTAGTGCTAATATAACTAGTCTAACTTTAGCTTCATTTCCTGTACTAGTGCTAATATAACTAGCCTAGCTTTAGCTTCTTTTCCTGTACTAGTGCTAATATAACTAGTCTAACTTCAGCTTCTTTTCCTGTACTAGTGCTAATATAAATAGCCTAGCTTTAGCTTAATTCCCTGTACTAGTGCTAATATAACTAGCCTAACTTTAGCTTAATTTCCTGTACTAGTGCTCATATAACTAGTCTAACTTTAGCTTCTTTTCCTGTACTAGTGCTAATATAACTAGCCTAGCTTTAGCTTCATTTCCTGTACCAGTGCTAATATTATCATAGATATAGAAAGGGTGGGGGTATGAATTTTAACTCAAAAGTTGCTCCAGGTTGTATGCTAGTGACCCCCTACTAAAAACGTCATTGACCTCGATAGACGTGGCGCCATACGAACTTTGAATTCGAGGCAACGTCAAACGACAACACCAAACAAATGTATGTCACGTGACGTCGAACTTCAATTTGAGCGGATCTCCTGCCGGCTGTTTTTGATTTTTTTAAATTTTTCATAGATTCAATGAGGCTTTTACTTCCTGATTCAATATGTGGAATAAATGGAAAGACAATAAATGAAGACAGTTTTTATTTTGCATCTCTTCTTCCTGTGGGGCTAAATTTAAAGGATCAGTGAATCAAATCATTAAAATAAAAACCGTCTCCGCTGAGCGTGAAGGAAGGAGTTAATTACTCAGATTTAGTGGTTTTGGGGGATTTTTCACTCCGACTTATGTTTATATATTTATATATTTTTATATATATATGGCAGAAGTGGAGCTCGTCTTCCGCACTGGAGGATCCATGGCTTGTTTGTGCACGGATTAACAGGAAAGGAAAGGAAAGGCAAATCAAATAAAATAAAGTATTAATATGCAATCTGCATAATTGACGAACCACGGCTGTGAGTGATGCTGGAAAACATGTAAGAAGATAATAAAGTCAACAAACACCAATGAAAGTGATGAAGCAGAAGGAGAACAACACAAACACCTTGATTACATTTATTCACAGCTGGGAAGTAACTAAGTACAAGTACTACATTACTGTACTGAAGGTATCTGGATGTTACTGGACTATTTATTTTTCTGTAAATTTTAAACTTTTCCTCCATTTGTTCATAAACATGTATTTGTGAAACTGCAGAAGAAACTGATGAACAGTTTATACATTTAATTAGTTTCTATATAAAACACTGATTAAAGTTAGTGTTTAAGTTTTATTGAACTGATTTAGAATCATTACCTCCACCTGTCTGTCTGTTCACCTGTCTGTCTGTCTGTTCACCTGTCTGTCTGTCTGTTCATCTGTCTGTCTGTCTGTTCACCTGTCTGTCTGTTCACCTGTCTGTTCATCTGTCTGTCTGTTCACCTGTCTGTTCATCTGTCTGTCTGTTCACCTGTCTGTTCATCTGTCTGTCTGTTCACCTGTCTGTGTGTTCATCTGTCTGTCTGTCTGTCTGTTCACCTGTCTGTCTGTTCACCTGTCTGTTCATCTGTCTGTCTGTTCACCTGTCTGTCTGTTCATCTGTCTGTCTGTTCACCTGTCTGTGTGTTCATCTGTCTGTCTGTTCATCTGTCTGTCTGTCTGTCTGTTCACCTGTCTGTCTGTTCACCTGTCTGTTCATCTGTCTGTCTGTTCACCTGTCTGTGTGTTCATCTGTCTGTCTGTTCACCTGTCTGTCTGCTCATCTGTCTGTCTGTGTTCAACATAACTCAAAAAGTTATGGGTGAATTTTGAATCTAAAACCACATTAGTTTCAGGTCGAGTTTCTGAACTGAACTGAACTTTGTTTTTTTTTTGTTTTTTTACAACTCCAGGTTTTTTCACCTCATGAAATATTTTATATTTCTGTCAAGAAATGACTTCTGACAACGGACGAACAACTCTTCTCCTCTTCCTCCTTTTCTTCCTCCTCCTCCTCCTCCTCCTCTTCATCGCCACACAATGAACACATAAAACTCAGCTGTCCTTGTCTTTTTATCTCTTGACACTTCAAAGGGAAATCATGCAACATTTAACATGTCTACTTTACCACCAGGGCCGCTCCGAGTGTGTGTGTGTGTGTGTGTGTGTGTGTGTGTATGCCTGTGTGTGTGTGTGTGTGTGTGTGTGTGTATGCCTGTGTGTGTGTGTGTGTGTGTGTGTGTGCGTGTGTGTGTATGCATGTGTGTGTGTGTGTGTATGCCTGTGTGTGTGTGTGCGTGTATGCGTGCGTGTGTGTGTGTGTGTGTGTGCGTGTGTGTGTATGCATGTGTGTGTGTGTATGCGTGTGTGTGTGTGCGTGTGTGTGTATGCATGTGTGTGTGTGTATGCGTGTGTGTGTGTGTGTGTGTGTGTATGCGTGTGTGTGTGTGTGTGTGTGTGTGTGTGTGTGTGCGTGTGTGTGTATGCATGTGTGTGTGTGTGTGTGTATGCGTGTGTGTGTGTGTGTGTGTGTGTGCGTGTGTGTGTATGCGTGTGTGTGTGTGTGTGTGTGTGTGTGTGTGTGTGTGTGTGCGTGTGTGTGTATGCATGTGTGTGTGTGTGTGTGTGTATGCGTGTGTGTGTGTGTGTGTGTATGCGTGTGTGTGTGTGTGTGTGTATGCGTGTGTGTGTGTGTGTGTGTGCGTGTGTGTGTGTGTGTGTGTATGCGTGTGTGTGTGTGTGTGTATGCGTGTGTGTGTGTGTGTGTGTGCGTGTGTGTGTATGCGCGTGTGTGTGTGTGTGGTTACAGGTGGTGAAACGTGCTCTCAAACCTTCTTTTGTTATAGTCCTCTGGAGGTTTTATATTATTTATTTAATTAAAAGTAAGTGAAAACGACCTTGGTCAGATTTGTACAATCAGATTTTACACACCTGTTGACTGTAAATACTTTTATATCTCACTGGAAGTAACATTTTAAATAGATATATATTAAATAATTCAGGATGTTATCCTTATTTGACCTTTTTTTTTGCTGAATTCAAACATTTTCTTTTGCTTAATTCAATATATTTTGCTAATTAATTTTTTTTTCTGAATTCAAGTTTGTTTTGATGAATCCAAGAATTTGGGGGGGATAATTTTTTTTTTTAATCATTTAATTATTTGTTAATTCAAGCAAAAATCTCATCTATTGATTGTTTAACCCTTTAACTCCTGAGACTTTAACTCCTGAGACTAGAACTTAACAGTTCTAGTCAAAATTAATAAAATAAGTAACAAAATGGACAATAACAGCCAAAAATGAATAATAAACCAACAAAATAATAAGTAACATGGACAAAATCAGACACAAATGGAACAAAAGTGAAGAAAAATAATAAAAAAAAACAAAATTAAATGTAGAAATATAAAACAAAATGAGGAACAAAATTAACAAAAACTAATAAATGTTTACAACATAATAACTTAACGTAGCTAAAATGAACTAAAATGAAGTATAAATAAATAAATAAATACAAAATAAATAAAATTGCAGTTTGGTTCAGGTAGTTTTAGTTTCCTTTTTGACACCTGTTTATTTTCATACATTAGATCCATTAAAAAAAAAAGCTGTAATTTCTTTCCTAAATATTCAAACTAAACCATCCTTTCAGAACGTGTCATCGCTGACACATCAGGGTTTAAAGGCTTAAACCTTGTTTTGTCAAATCTCCACTAACCCTCCATCCTTTTGGCTTCATCCATTGTTTCAACATGTGTCTGAAGCAGAATATGATGAAATGGAACCAAACCTGTGCAGGTGCAGCTCTGACAGTCAGATGACGACGCTGTCAAGCACCACTCGTTTGGATGAATATTTGCAGCTAAAGTTAAATTTTGGTGCAAATAATGTTTTGTTTGGCTGTGAACTGGCCTCCCTTGATCATCGTTGGCTGCCTGTGAATTATTCCTAGAGAAACAGGAAGTGACAACAGCGACAAAGGCCTTGAAGCAGAGTGACACCCCCTTCAAAAACAGAAACACACCACGCCGCTCCTCCCCGTCAGCCATCCCAAAATCACAGAGGGTTTGCATTCAGTTGCTGGATCGTTAGCTGGGGGTATTAGGCGTCTTGCCTGGGACTTGCATCATCGCCTCCCGTCTCGAAGTTTTTGCGGCGCCGTCTTTTCCCCACTTCTCCGTCTCTTTTTTTTTCTCTCTCTCTGGCATTTCGATTATCCTCATCAGCTCCCCCTCCACAAAACAAAAAAGAAAAGACGACAGGAGCCAAGGAGCGAGCGGTGTTTTCCATCGCAAGGTGACCCTGGGCGAGATGCAATCACACAATGACGATGTCAGAAAAGCTCCTTGACCCAAAGGGATGCAAACAGAGAGGATTATGGGTGAATTACCCCAGAGCCTGCTCAGCCATGAAAAGAAAGAAAAAAAAAAAATGAAAACTTATTTCTCTCAAGTGTCGTAACATGAATAAACAGCGTAACGTTGTGCAGGACGACACGCTGAAGGGTTTCTACGGCTCTGAGACGCCGTCAAGGTCGCACGCCACCACTCGGAATCAGTTACCGCCGCGGTATTAGATGCAACAGATGTAACGGAATGAAATTCACATAAACAGAAGATGGTGTTTTATTAGTGGGAGGAGCTAAGGTTTTACAGAAGTGCTGATGGAAAACATGACAGTGAAAGGAACTAAATATATTATGAGCTCAGTTATAGAACAACTGATGATGTAATAAAAACGTATGTTATAATAATGACTAAAGTGGAATTATCACCATTTATCTGTCAAATAAAGAAAAGGGAATGGGTTTCAGTATAATACATGTACATCTGTGAAACTGAATAAACTATTATTTAATAGTATTCACTAAGTTTTAATTTCATCTGATGTGGAATAAATGAAAAAATAATTTTAATCATAACGCACGTCCACCATCTGATAACTCATTTTAGATAAAAATATGATCATATATGCAGAAAAATATATGATGAGCAGCATCTGCCCTGGAGCTATGTCTACTAACAGACCTGATGTTTTAAGGCCAATATATAAAGATGTGACACAAACTGAAACAGTTAAACACATGTTCACAGATCTGAATCAATTACTAGAATAAATTATATTGATTTATTTCTGTTTTTATTTGAATGTTTTTTTTTTTATTATTATGATTTGTTTCTATTATAAACCAGACTGTTTGTACAGATGTGCGGTCGTCTACAACATCTGACTGTTTAACAAAACATCTAAGTTCACTTTATGATTTTTTAAAAACTCTTTTTTCCCATTTGCTTTAAATGAATAACATTTAAAATGTCTGTAGCAGCAAAACTATAAACCGCCCTCTGCGCCTCCTCTGAGGGTCTCATCATTCTGCGCCTCCTCTGGCTTCATCCTTCTGCTCCTCTTTTGAAGCTCCGCCCTCTGCACCTCTTTTAAAGTTGCGCCCTCTGCGTCTCCTCTAAAGCCCCGCCTTCTGTTCCTCCTCTGAAGCTCCACCCTCTCCTCCTCTTTTGAAGCTCCGCCCTCTGCACCTCCTTTAAAGTTGCGCCCTCTGCATCTCCTCTAAAGCCCCGCCTTCTTTTCCTCCTCTGAAGCTCCACCCTCTGCTCCTCATTTGAAGCTCCACCCCCTGCACCTCCCCTCAAGCTCCGTCCTCTGCTCCTCCCCTGAAGCTCCACCCCCTGCACCTCCCCTCAAACTCCACCCCCTGTTCCTCTCCTCAAGCTCCGCCCCCTGCCCACACTATGAGCAGAAAAGCGCTGCTGCTCTTGTTGCCTTTTTTAGTTTTTTGGCTGCAGATGCAGCAGCGCTTTGATTCGCTGACAGTCGTGACTCGTTGGCGGCGCCGCTGCTTTGGGTCGCGCGTCCACAGGGAAAAGCTCTGACTTCTCTTTAATATCTTTTCTAAAGAAATCACTGGCAGTTCCCGGCGGTGGCGCATATTTCCAGTGCTCAGGGCTCAGAGCAGCAGAGGTTAAATATATTTCAACTTTTTAAATGAACGCTGCGCCTCCTGGAAACGCTGCCCACGGTCGCTAGGCAACGACGCCGCCAGACGGAGGCGAGGGGCCTTCGGTGGACTGTACTTCACTTTGATTGACAGGTGACCGACACGGAGGACGTCCAACGAGACTAGTATCGACAACCTCTGAGAGTGTACGGTTTCCATGACAACCACAACTGTCACATGGGACGTCAGGGAACGACCAATGTTCACGTACAACAACAGAAGCAGCTCCTTCTGTTTCACAAATGTTCATTTTATAATTTAAACTTTTTTTTATCTCATAATTTTAATTTATCTCATATTCATGACTTTTAAACTAATAATTTTTAAAAACTTTTTTCTCATAATTGAATTCTCTATTACATAACTATGACTTTTAATCTAATCATTTTGACTTCTTCTCATAATTGTAACTATTTCTCTAATGATTTTTATGTTTTTATGTCATAATTATGATTTTTAATATAATAATGTGTATTTTTTTATTACTTAATTTTTCCACTTTCCTCAAATTTATAACATTTGTTTGATGACTTTGAATTTTTATCTCATAATTTTTAATTGATCTCATAATTAGAACTTTTGATCTCATAATTTTTTTTTTACTTTTTTCTCCTAATTGTAACTGCCTTATGATTTAGACTTATTATCTCATAATTATGTCTTTTAATGTAATAACATGAACTTTTTATGACATATTATAATGTTTAATCGTATCATTTTTACATTTTTTCTGTAAATTATAACTTTTTGTTCTATATATTGAATTTTTATAACATATTTCTAACTTTTAATGTCATAATTTTGTCTATATGTCTCATAATTGTAATTTTTAATCTAATAATGTGGTCTCTTTTCTCATAACTATAACTTTTAATCACATAATTATGACTTTTCATCTAATAAATTACACTCTTTTCTCACAATTATAACTTTTTGTCCTATGGTTTTGACTTTTATTCACATAATCACAACTTTTAATGTAATAATGTGAACGTTTTATGACATAATTATGATTTTTAATGTCATCGTTTTTCTTTTTTTTTTGCAAATTTATAACTTTCTGTTCTTTGATTTTTAATTTTTATCTCATGATTGTAACTTTTAATCTAATAATGTGGACTCTATTACATAATCATGACTCTTTATGGCATAACTATGACTTTTAATCTAATAATTTAGACTCTTCTCATAATTGTAACTTTTATTCTATTGTTTTCAGTCTTTTTTTCCCTTTTATTCTGCATTTTTCAGTGCAGTCTTTCTTCACTTCCATGTAGATGTTGTTGTTCTTCATCAGTGCAGGTTCAGTCTGACTTTCATCCAGACGTGGACGGTCCACTCTGCTGCTCGTCCACACCTCTGCTTTCCTTCTCGCTCACACCCATAGCCTTCAAATGAAAGCAAAAATAACTTATTCATGTGGCACAACACAAATATTTCATATTTTCCCAGACAGTTTGCTGTGATAAAAAGCTGCGCTGGTCGGTGCGAGCGTGGACTGAGGCCAAACGTGTTGTGAGTTTTTTCTCCAGATGGAACTCACGCCTCCTTTTCCCACCGAGGAACACACGAACACATAAAGAAAAGACAAGAAAACTGAAGTGTGGAATGACCCGAGGTGGCGAGACGGATCACAGACAACAACCCAACAGAGTGAAACAAACATCTGCACAAGTTCTGCAAAGAGCCAGGATCAAAAATACATGTTAACCCTTTACTGTCTGAGGTGATGGAGCTTCAAAAAACAGCTGAAAAATAAAACAGCTGTTCTGCAACTGTTTACACTCAAATGGAATTAAGTACAAATGAATACTAGTAATAATAAAAATAATAAAACTGTATTTTCTGGACTGTAACACACACTGAAAAGGCTTTCATTTTCTCCAAAAACCACAATGTACCCTATACCCAGAGTGCCTTATATATGGATTAATTACTGTTGTGCTTGGTAACTTCACATTTTGACTTTTTTTCTCATAATTTAGATTTTTTTTATCTAATAATTTGCACTTTTTCTATCATAATATTAGCTTTTAATATCATAATATTAGCTTTTAATATCATAATATTAGCTTTTTCTATCATAATATTAGCTTTTTCTATCATAATATTAGCTTTTTATCATAATTTTTGCTTTTGTCATAATTCTGGCTTTTATCTAATGATTTTGACTTTGCTCAATGTGCCTTAAAAAAAATAAATAAACCATTCATTGATAGGGCGCCTTATAGTGCAGAAAATACGGTAATAACCAAAATGTTTGAATAAAACTAAAGAAAACAAACAAAAACAGCACAAAAAGTCAACAAAATTAGTTAAATAAATGAACAAAAATGTGTAAAATCATGTAAAATAAATTAATAAATAAATACATTGATCAATAGATTGTACCAAAATTAAATAAAAATAGACAATCAAAATATTGAACACAACATCTAAAAAAAATGCACAAAAAGTAAAATTTAAAAAAAAATTACAAAATGAACAAAAATGCACAAAAAAATTCAACATAATGAGTAAAATAATAAAATAAATGAAATAAAAATGAACAAAAACACTCTGTAGTTTGGACTGAAAGACAAATTTGTACTGTGTATTTAACAGGTCAGAAGAGCCTATAAACCCTTTTGCTATGTTGCATATTTGCAACAGTAGGTGTTAAGTTAAATAAAGTATATACAGTTATTAAAATAAAAGGTTAAAGGGTTGTTTGTGTTCAGACTGAGGTGTTTGATGTTCATTCTGCTGCGATAGAAAAACCACAGTCACATTAAAACAACTTTGAACTGAGAAACTGTTCTGAACAACGTGTGCCGCGGGAAATTTTCTACATTTGAAAGAAACGGCGTGAGCTTCGACTGAGATAAACAGAAGAGATTTGACATTCATGTGTTTTAGTTTGAAAGGAAACGGCATCAAAGGAAGAGAAAAGACATAAGAAGGAAAATGAACTGAGGAGGAGGAGGAGGAGGAGGAGGAGGAGGAGGAGGAGGAGGAGGAGGAGGGGGAGGAGGACCAGGAGGAGGAGGAGGAGGAGGAGGAGGAGGAGGAGGAGGAGGAGGAGGAGGAGGAGGAGGAGGAGGAGGAGGAGGAGGAGGAGGAGGAGGAGGAGGAGGTGGAGGAGGAGGAGGGGGACAATGAAGAGGAGGAGGGGGACAATGAAGAGGAGGAGGACGAGGAGGACGAGGAGGACGAGGAGGACGAGGACAAGGGCGAGGAGGAAGAGTAGGAGGAAAAAGGAGGAGGAGAAGACATTTAGGGTTAGATCTTCACAATGTCTGAAAATCCTGAAGAAGAAACATATTTTCATGTTTGGTTTATACTGAGAAGATGGATGGACAGACAGATGGACAGATAGACAGACTGATGGACAGAGAGACAGACAGACATACAGACAGACAGATTATGTTCATTTGAATATTATTTTTTTCATTTTTCATGAAACAAATAAATAATTTAGACTTTTATGTGATAATTGTGATGTTTAAAGTGTATTTGTGTCATTTGTGTTCAATATTAGTAAAGTTTAGAGCATGTATGCAGTATCAGAGTGTGTATTAATGCTGCTGCTGCTCTAGTTGAAATGTTGGGCAGTAAAAACAGGTCACACTTGTTCCTGCTGTTGTTTCCACACATGCTTGACTGACTCCTGCCTGTAAACGCAGACCCTCAGCCCACACAACGCTTCCACTTCCATGTTCCTGCCGCCGCTCGCTTCAATATTAACGAGGGCGGGGAAGGCGTGTAAAAACAAAAGCTGCATTATTCTGCAGGAAAATCACAGCATCAAATATTTATTCTTGTTTTATTTGACAGAAAAGCCTGAAGAACAGGAAACATGCAGAGGCACAAATGTACAAATGCTTTGGCTTTTTTCTCCCATGATTCCACTGGGGCGCGTGTGCGGCGCATGGCCCGTCTGCGATAAAGGGACGAGGCGTTCAGGGACCAGCACTAGAAAAGAAAAGCTTTTAAACTTGTCTTGGACGTCCACACTTCTTATGAGATTAGACGTTTTTAGGCAGCGAGGCCTGGGCTCCGCCTCCAGCGAAGCTAAGTTTGGTCGCCGTGACCCCCAGGGTTTCAGAGCGCCGGGGCCTCCTCGCTATCGGCCGCCGCCGCTGTGAACGCTGGTGTTCTGCCAAAGTACTAACCCCCGCTCAGAAATGGGGACGTCCTTCCAACTTCTATATCCCATAATTAGACATTTTTAATTTCATATTTATGACTTTTTATCTTAGAATTATGACTTTTTAATCTCATATTCATGACTTTTTATTGCATAATAGTTGTTTTTTATCTGATAATTATGACTTCATCTTACAATTTTGACTTTTTATCTTATAATTATGGTAAAATGAGCTGAGTTTATATCATAAATTTCTTGCACCCATGGTGCCCACAGCGCTTCATAATTCCTCATATTCACATATTCACACACACACTTAGTAGAAAATATGGCTTTTTATCTGAAATGTATTACTTTTTCTCTCATGATTGACTTTTTTATGATGATTTTGACTTTTTATTTCATGATAACGCATTTATTTCCTCAAATGTCTGACTTTTTATATTACAATTATGACTTTTTATGTCATAATTGCGAAGTCTGTCTAAAACTGATGACCTTTTATTTCACAATTGTGACTTCTTATCTATAATAATTGCCTTTATTGTCTCATATTTATGACTTTGCCATAATTATTCCTTTTTTTTAAATCTCAGAATTATGACTTCCCTGTTCTTAAGCTCCACCTCCTGGTTATTATGAAGTTATTATTACATTTTAAAAGG
The DNA here is from genome assembly GCA_020466265.1 of Siphamia tubifer. Lineage (NCBI taxonomy): Eukaryota > Metazoa > Chordata > Actinopteri > Kurtiformes > Apogonidae > Siphamia > Siphamia tubifer. Next base: position 5,586,649 of record CM035792.1, on the reverse strand, counting down.
GGATAATTTATTACGTTATGGGCCTCTACAGGGTTTAGTTTTGTTGTCATTTGCTCTTTTGACCTTCGTTCACCGTGTAATAATTCTATTTTTCTGGTTGCTGTGATTTGGCTTCTGTTGTAGATAATGAATCACACGCTCGACTGACTTTTCTCGTTTCCTGGTTGTGGTTTTGGGACCAGGACGGGAGGATTTCTTTTCATTTATGTCACACCCCTAAGAGTGCAGGCAACGAAATGATTGACTTTTCATTCAGTTTATTGTCATTGGACCAAATACAAGGAAATGGAAGAAGAACTCTTAGGTTTAGTGCAAGAATTTACAGACAGACAATAAATACCAGTAAAAGTCATTAACATTTTTAATCATCATCACATGGATGCTCTGGATTCATTTAGAACTAGTTGAAAATGTTCAAAACTGTGCAAGTTATAAATATATGAAACTGGAAATGCAACTACATTATCTATCTATCTATCTATCTATCTATCTATCTATCTATCTATCTATCTATCTATCTATCTATCTATCTATCTATCTATCTATCTATCTATCTATCTATCTATCTATCTATCTATCTATCTATCTATCTATCTATCTATCTATCTATCTATCTATCTATCTATCTATCTATCTATCTATCTATCTATCTATCTATCTATCTATCTATCTATCTATCTATCTATCTATCTATCTATCTATCTATCTATCTATCTATCTATCTATCTATCTATCTATCTATCTATCTATCTATCTATCTATCTATCTACTTACCTGTCCGTCCATCTATCCGCCTGTTTATTTTTTACTTGATGGATTTTTTTTTATTGAAAATGTTTTATATTTATTTACATTTTTAATTTAGCTTTTTCATCATCTATTTATCTATTTTATAGTGAGTATCTCTCTCTCTCTCTCTCTCTCTCTCTCTCTCTCTCTCTCTCTCTCTCTCTCTCTCTCTCTCTCTCTCTCTCTCTATATATATATATATATATATATATATATATATATATATATATATATATATATATATATTTATTTATAAACCTACCCCTTTTTAGTTAAACTTTTTAATGACCTTTTTAACCTTGTAAAATATGTGAAAAGTTATGTATTTACCTTTATTTTATTTCTATTTACCTATTTATTCATTTTTATTAATTTTATTTTTTTAAAATATTTTAACTGTGCCTACAACTGCGGGTTAATAGGAGGTCAGATGTGTTATATAAATAAAGATTGATTGAAATATAATTTTAAATAATGAACAAACAGTCAAATATTTCTGAACATTTAAACAAAACCATCTATTCACATGGTGTCAGCACTGACATCAGGGCTTAAAGTGTTAATGGAGAATATGACAGATTCCATTTGTCACTTCTAATAATGTAATATTCAGTACAATTTTATTTCCTGGTCATTGAAGGCCACACCCCTGCAGACTGGGGTGGTGGACCCCATGTAGCTGATGTGGCTGTTTGTAGGTTCACACATGTTTGAATCCTGTCATTATTTGATCTTAAACTTTTATTTAAGTGGTTTGTCTGTTAATTTGGACTTTTTAAACTGTACCTGCAACGCTGACACCATGTGAATTTCTGACAGGTACGTGTATGTTTATTTATATTTGTTAAAATCTGAAGGCAACAGTTGTGCCATGATGGGCTTGTTTTCATCAGATTTATTTATTGTTTAATTCAGACTCGAGCTGTCAAATGATGAGACATTCTACTCAGGTCACTCACAGGGTTGTTTTGGATTAATTTAAATTAATCATGATTAAATATTCATGTTTAATCTACATTAATTGTGTTTCACTTTTCATGAGCAAACAGACTCAATAAAGAAGTGAATATATCTGCGCTGAAGGTGCTTGTCAGAAGCATGGTGATACATTAGCCTAGTGCTAGTATTAGCCTAGTCCTAGTGTTAGCCTAGTGCTAGTATTAGCATAGTGCTAGCATTAGCCTAGTGCTTGCATTAGCCTAGTGCTTGCATGAATCTAGTGGTAGCATTATCCTATCATTAGCATTAGCCTAGTGTTAGCATTAGCCTAGTGTTAGCATTAGCCTAGTACTCCTATTAGCCTAGTGGTCATATTAGCATAGTGTTAGCATTAGCCTAGTGCTTGCATGAATCTAGTAGTAGCACTAGTCTAGTGCTCGCATTATCCAAATGTTAGCATTAGCCTAGTGTTAGCATTATCCTATCATTAGCATTAGCCTAGTGTTAGCAGAATCCATGATTAACATATGCTTCACATTCATGTGGTGTTTTTATCTGGTGTTTCAGTTTGATACAGTTGGTCGACTGTTCTCTGTGGGTTTTTGGAGGGGGGGCAAACAACAAAATACACAAAAATATACTTGGTGGGGGTTATACAAAAGACACTAAAATAAACTACAATTTCTAAATCAACAACAAAATAGGTTATATAAAAAAGCAATGAAGAATCGAAAAGTTATTCCAAAACTCTTGTAAAACACAGAAAAAAAAAGAATGTATGTGATTCAACACATCAGATGAATCTGCGTTAATTTTGACAGAACTATTTTCTTTCTTTCTTTATTTGCTTGATTATTTGTTCTTGTTTTTCCGAGGGTTTAATCTCCTGGTCCATTTCTAGCATGTGCTCAGTGGTACCTGTTCCTTTTTATTTGTCTGTATTTCTATTTCTTTATTTACTTTCTATTGACCTGGACAGAAGAGATAAAAACAAACTGCAGATGTCAAACAGCTGATAAAAGGCTGGTGTTCATCTCACCTGAAAGTGATCTGGACGTCAAACCTGCCACTGACATTAAGGCTGTACCATATTAGAAAAACTGTTAACCCTGTGATATACTATATATATATATATATATATATATATATATATATATCGATGTGTACACACTCTTCAGAAGTAAATAAGAGCTGTGTGGTGTCGACACAGTCAAACAGATTAGTGGTCGACACTGAACATATATTTCACTGTTTTCCTTCTGTAGATTACATAATTTAACAAATTTAATAAATAACTAGATTAAAAAAATTACAAAAAAATACAAAGAAGACAAATGAAAAATAAAACGACTTGGTAAAAAAACAATACAAAAAAAGAAAGAAAGAAAAAATAAATAATTCCACATAAATATATGAATAAAAATGAATACGTGAATAGATGAGAAATTGAAAAATGAAATAAGTAAATATAATAAATACAAATAATATAAAAATGTCATCAGTAAAGAATAAGTCAAATTAGTACAAATAAATATGAAAAAACAAAAAATTACAAAAGAAATTAATACAAAATAAATAATGCGACACAAATAATTTTTCACACTTCTGAAGTGTGCGCAAAATTTGGTGAGTTTTCATACATGTTCAGGGGTCAAATTAGAGGTCGAAGAGCAGAACCAGATCGAACTGCAAGCAGTATCATTAGGCCTTGTGCCTGACGTGGTGCGCGGCGAAGGCCTAATTGTTGCATATATAAGGCGCTCTGGATTATAAGGCCCACTGTGGTTTATGGAGAAAATTAAAGTCTTTTAAGTGAACCTTATAGTCTGGAAAATGCGGTACATAAAATTGTCCATTGTCATATATTGCACATATATGTTACATATGTAACATACATAGCATTGTCCTTTTTCATTATGTTTTGTGTGTGTGTGTATATATTTATGTATGTATATATGTATGTGTATATGTATGTGTAGGTTCTTTCTTAGCAGGCTGTTATTACTCACTGCAGCTTGTTTTGTGGTGTCCGTCCTGGGGCTTCTTTTCTCAGCTCTGGTTAAAAAGGCCACTGGCAGGAAAGTGAAGCTCATTTAGGTTATTAGTTACCTCTGGTGTAACTAATGTTGTTTTAAAGCCCAAACTGTGCAGGGAGCCTTCAGGTACTCCATTAGTACCTTCAGCTACTCCATTAGCGCCAGCACTGGGGGAAAACACCAGCAACAATTATTAGCAGGAGGCGTCAGCGTGGCTAACAGTCACAGAGCGGCATGGATTAGAATAATCAGGTTTATCACAGAGACGGGGAGCCGACACATGGGCCCCATACCATCATTTATTACATCCCAAACCTGCTCTATTTAACCCTTTATTTAATCACTATGGTAACAAGTAGTCCAGATGTTTTTATGTGCGATAACACACTTCAATATATGTAAATGAATGATTATTATATGTAATAAATGTTTGTGTTATCATAAAAAATAAAATGGACCTAATTGTTTTAATAATATTTACTGTAAAAACAACTTGAAATGTTAATGCTGACATTTTATAAGGTTATAGAAATAAACTATTTTACATTATGCAGTGGGAGCCTCATGCTAATGCTATAATGGGAGGCTAATACTATAATGGGATGCTAATACTACGAAGGGAAATTAATGATTCAAAGAGATGCTAATGCTTATGCTACAATGGGAGCCTCATGCTAATACAGCAAAGGGAAGCTAATGCTGTAATGGTAGGCTAATACTCTAGTGGGAGGCTAATGCTACACTGGTAGGCTAATGCTAATACTCTAGTGGGAGGCTTGACAGGTTAGCGTACTGTGCCGCCACACATTTTGACGTATACAGACACGGTGGCAGAGGAACCTGGTATGACATTAGTTAAACAAATCTTGAAATATGATTAGGTCTTCAGGACATCAGGAAAAACTGACATTGTGATATACAGTATAGTGTGATATGAAAAACTCCTCAGGAGTAAATAACAGCTGTAGTGTCAACGCTAACGGTCAAACAGATTAGTGGTCGACACTGAACTTGTTTCACTGTCATCCTTTGATAGCTGAAATAATTAAATAAAATGAATAATTAAAAATAAATAAATAAAATAAATGAATGAATACATGAAAAATTAAACAAATAAATAAATGAAGACAAATTAATAAATACAATGGAATGAATAAATAAAAAATATAAAAAATTTAATGAATAAAAAATGTATTTTAAAAAATGAAAGAAATGAAATAAAAGTAATTAATAAATGAAAAAAATATATAAACAAATGAATAAATAAAAAATACACAAAGTAATAGATGAATAAAAATAAATGAATAAATACAAATAAATACAAACTTTAAAAAAATTAAAAATATAAAATAAATTAAACAAATGAATGAATAAATGAATAAACAAAGAAATTAAAAAAACAATAATGAATAAAACAATTATAGGAGCTGCAATGTGACTGTTGCGTACACGTACATTATATTGTGCAGCTCTACCGTGAATGAAATAAAATAATAAAAAAGGTTTATTATTTTAAATCATCCAACTGGAAGCTGCTTTGTTCATATAATAGTATTTTTTAAGCTCATTAAAAATAGATAAGTAAAAAAAATCTGTTGCATTGTTTTGTTTTTCAGGCCAAAAGAGGAATAAATGTCAGGAAAAAGTATATAATAATTAACAATAATATTAAAAATAAAGTTAATAATATATACTGTTGTGTGTGTGTGTGTGTGTGGGTGGGGGTTACTTGAGGTTTTTTTGGCTGAGGCTCCCACTTCTTCCATTTGTGTTACAGGCGAACGCTGTGTGTTTCAGGAAGCGGCGAGTTAACGTGTTTGTATTTTTGTGCATTTCCTGTTTGTTCCGTTGACCTGGATGTAAAACTCAAAGCTCAGCACAACCTGGACCACAAAGTTAATGTCATTAAAACCTCATTAGCCGCCGCCTGCTGCTGTTGTCTTTGCTGACCACTTCTTGCACCCCCCCCCCCCCCCGACCTCTTGGATTGGCCGGCCTCGCTTTGAAGCCTCTCCAATTAAATCGGTCGTCCTGGCGGCGAGGGCACACCCCCCTGTAGGTTAATTATGTCATTACCCGCTTGTTGGTGAGATTGTTTGATGAAATATGAGTGTAATAAAAATACATGGCCAAAGGCGATATTAAAATGAGGCCCGGAGCTGGCGGAGATCAGATCAGCTCCTGTGCGCCGCGTCGCTTCATCATTCACATCACGAGGTAAATGTTGGAGCTGATACCGAGAGGCAGCAACACAAATAAGACGCTGGCGGCGACAGGTTGGGACTGGAGGGGACTGCTCATTCATCCCAAAATGTTATTTCTATGCAAATGAAAGGGCCGCGAATTAGAGACGAGGAAAGTGGAGATGGTTACCAGTCCCGCCGGTTGCCATGGGGACGGGAATCTCATATCATCAGAGTCAAGTGGGGCATGAAGCAGATGAGTCCAGAGCCAAGAGGGCAGAAGAAGCAGATGATGAAGGGGTAGTTTAAGAGGAGTGAACAGGAGGAGGAGGAGGTGCAGCCGAGAAGGAGCTACCAGGAGGAGGAGGCGCAGCTGAGGAGGAGCTAACAGGAGGAGGAGACGCAGCTGAGGAGGAGATAACAGGAAGAGGAGGAGCCAAGGAGGAGCTAACAGGAAGAGGAGACACAGCTGAGGAGGAGCTAACAGGAAGAGGAGGAGGAGCCAAGAGGGCAGAAGCAGATGATGAAGGGGTAGTTTAAGAGGAGTGAACAGGAGGATGAGGAGGTGCAGCCGAGAAGGAGCTACCAGGAGGAGGAGGCGCAGCTGAGGAGGAGCTAACAGGAGGAGGAGACGCAGCTGAGGAGGAGCTAACAGGAAGAGGAGGAGGAGCCAAGAGGGCAGAAGCAGATGATGAAGGGGTAGTTTAAGAGGAGTGAACAGGAGGAGGAGGAGGTGCACCCGAGAAGGAGCTACCAGGAGGAGGAGGAGGCGCAGCTGAGGAGGAGCTAACAGGAAGAGGAGGAGGAGCCGAGAAGGCAGAAGAAGCAGATGATGAAGGGGTAGTTTAAGAGGAGTGAACAGGAGGAGGAGGAGGTGCAGCCGAGAAGGAGCTACCAGGAGGAGGAGGCGCAGCTGAGGAGGAGATAACAGGAAGAGGAGGAGCCAAGGAGGAGCTAACAGGAAGAGGAGGAGCTAACAGGAAGAGGAGGAGCCAAGAAGGCAGAAGAAGCAGATGATGAAGGGGTAGTTTAAGAAGAGTGAACAGGAGGATGAGGAGGTGCAACCGAGAAGGAGCTACCAGGAGGAGGAGGCGCAGCTGAGGAGGAGCTAACAGGAAGAGGAGGAGCTAAGGAGGAGCTAACAGGAAGAGGAGGAGGTGCCAAGAAGGCAGAAGAAGCAGGTGATGAAGGGGTAGTTTAAGAGGAGTGAACAGGAGGAGGAGGAGGTGCAGCCGAGAAGGAGTTACCAGGAGGAGGAGGCGCAGCTGAGGAGGAGCTAACAGGAAGAGGAGGAGCCAAGGAGGAGCTAACAGGAAGAGGAGGAGGAGCCAAGAGGGCAGAAGAAGCAGATGATGAAGGGGTAGTTTAAGAGGAGTGAACAGGAGGAGGAGGAGGTGCAGCCGAGAAGGAGCTACCAGGAGGAGGAGGCGCAGCTGAGGAGGAGCTACCAGGAGGAGGAGGCGCAGCTGAGGAGGAGCTACCAGGAGGAGGAGGTGCAGCTAAGGAGGAGCTAACAGGAAGAGGAGGAGGAGGAGCCAAGAAGGCAGAAGAAGCAGATGATGAAGGGGTAGTTTAAGAGGAGTGAACAGGAGGAGGAGGCGCAGCCAAGGAGGAGCTAACAGGAGGAGGAGGAGGAGACAAGAGGGCAGAAGAGGAAGAAGAAGGCATAGTTTAAGAGGAGCTAACAGGAGAATGAGCTAATAGGAGGAGGCTGCTCAGCCAAGGAGGAGCTAACAGGAGGAGGAGGAGCCAAGGAGGAGCTAACAGGTGAAGAAGCTAAATGCTAAACTGAGTAAATGTAATTGAAAAAGAAATTCTTCAATTGCTCAATCTCTTGTGAAAACACCTTTTGTCATGGAAATTACTCTGGTAAATTTTGCGTAAAGTTGCTGATAAACAAACAAACCAAAAAAAGAAACAAAACAATAGGCGTTTTGTTTGTTGTTTTTTTGGGGGGGTGGGGGGTAAAAACGCTGTTAAATGTTAAAAATGAAGGAAAAGCTGCAGTGTTTCTCCTCCACCCACCTGGATCTGCTTTTATATTTAATGAGTTTCAACATTTCATCCAGAACCGTCATGCTTTTTCTATTTTTCTCTCACTTTTTTATGCTTTAATTTGTGAAATAACAAAATATCTTGGAGGAAACTGTACAGCGTTATTTGAAAAAATATTCCGTATTTTCATTCCGGTCATAAATTGGGAGTGTTTTTCATCATTTTTCCGTCGCAGCCAGTAGGAACAGAAGGAAATGATTTATCAAAAAGCTGAGTTTTAAGTCTTAAAAGTAGAGAATGTGTCTCCTGGACACGTCATGAATGGTGTTCGCTCTTGTGCTGCAGCGTTTTGGATCAGCTGGAGGCTTTTATGGAGGCTTTTTAAAAAGGCATCCTGCTGGTAACCCATCACAGTAGAACGTCGTGGTGACAAATGCACAAACTTCTTCTGCAGCACTTTAGAACACAATGTTCTTCATTTTACCAGAATTATAGAGTTGACTCAAGGGGCTTCTAGAGGTTGGTTGTTTTTTTTTATTATAAAACCGGTTCTTTACAGATCTACTGTATGTTGTTCAGATAAAGTCAGATTCTATTAGTTTAATCGGTTGATTTCAGGTGACGTCACATTGCTATATAGTCAGCACGTGATTTTCAGCTGGAGGGCAGGAAGTGAAGCAGAGTGAGTTTTCCCGTCAGAAAGTTTATGGCTGCACCGATCGCTCTAACCGAGTACCAAAGATTGTCATTCACAAATGTAAAGAAATGCAAAAGCTCACAGAAAAATGCCGTAAAGAGTGTGTTGAAGACCTAGTGTACCTTAAACGGATCTTGTTTTTGGCAGGTGGGATGTTTCAGTGTGTCCACTAGTGGAGGTGGGAGGATAAATGAAAGTGTAGCAGGAAAAGGCGCAGGAGCAGAGCCATGGACGAGACCTCCACGAAGACGAGATAATGGAGAATTTATGTTCTCTGTGAGAGCCCCTCTGAGCCCCAGTTAATTCTCTTAATAGTGGCAAGATCTCAGCCGGCAACACTCGGGTTCTAACCTGCCCCGCAGTTTGAAAGCAGGACATGGGGGGTGGGCTGTGTGTGTGTGTGTGTGTGTGTGTGTGTGTGTGGGGGGGGCAGATGCATAATAAATGAACAAAAACCCTCCAGCCACGAACAGACGTAATTGCTCTCAGCACCGTTAATGTTTCATGGTTTTAATAGCAGTGTTCAAGCGGGTCTGGCTCAGATACCGGGTCGATGTGATGATGTCATCGCTGCGAGGGCACGGGTTACAGAGGTGAGAGGTGAAAAAAGCTTCTCTTACTGGATGACGCCTTCCAATATGGTTACACAACACGGCCGCAAGTCGCATACAATGCAGTCACATTGTTCTCTCTTCCTTTACCCTGATGGCGGTCGCTCGATATGCGGTTGTTGGAAATACATCAGTCACAGAAATATTTTCCAGTTTGCAGAAGAAAAATTTCTATAACTTGAAATTTTGTAGAATTTAATGAATAAATAAATAAATATAAATTGGGCTTTGTTTCAAAGGTTCACAATTTGTCAATACTAGCCTGGAAAGTCCAACTATGATATGAATTCATAGTCTGGAGACGCTCCATAGACTGAGATGAAGTGTATGGGTGGGATCAACGGCTGTCTTTCAAACTGCTCTGCACGTAATAGGCCAGCGTTATCTTCATGGTTGTGGTCTATACCTACATGGTTGTGGTCTATACCTACATGGTTGTGGTCCATACCTTCATGGTTGTGGTCTATACCTACATGGTTGTGGTCTATACTTACATGGTTATGGTCTATACCTACATGGTTGTGGTCTATACTTACATGGTTATGGTCTATACCTACATGGTTGTGGTCTATACCTACATGGTTGTGGTCTATACCTACATGGTTGTGGTCCATACCTGCATGGTTGTGGTCTATACCTACATGGTTGTGGTCCATATCTTAATGGTTGTGGTCCATATCTTCATGGTTGTGGTCTATACCTACATGGTTGTGGTCCATATCTTCATGGTTGTGGTCTATACCTACATGGTTGTGGTCTATACCTACATGGTTGTGGTCTATATCTTCATGGTTGTGGTCTATACCTACATGGTTGTGGTCCGTATCTTTTTGGGTGTTGTCCTCCTCCTACTATGTCGACTTCAAATCTGACTCCACCTTTTTTTTTTACGGATTCTTCTTCTTCTATGGCGCCAACCAGAAGCATGCTAACATGACAGTGCATGTAGCGCCACCTAGTATTGATGTATTTTACTGATATTTTAATTATTAATCTCACTGAACATTGGTTGGGAGAGATTATTGTAATAACATTGTCTGTGTGTGTGTGTGTGTATGTGTGTCCGCAGAGACATATGCTATAACTCAATGAATACTTGAGATATCACCATGAAATTACATGGATATAAACATATAGCTAGTTAATGTGCATCAGATGCAATGATCAATTTGAGTAAAGGTCAAAGGTCAAGGTCACAATTAACTAAAAGCTCAAAATCCCATTATCAGTTCTAACTCAAGAACGGAGGGTCACAGAACTTTCAGATTGGTACCAAATGATGCAGAATGAAGATTGGTGTTATCACCTACGTCTAATAGCTTTTGAGATCTGTGGCGGTCAGAGGTGACACGTCACAAAATTAAACTGGGCAGCACGGTGGTGCAGTGGTTAGCACTCGTGCCTCACAGCAAGAAGGACCCTGGTTCGATTCCAACACCAGACCTTTCTGTGTGGAGTTTGCATGTTCTCCCTGTGTCTGCGTGGGTTTTCTGCAGGTACTCCAGTTTCGTCCTATCATCCAAACACATGCACTGATAGGGCAGGTGTCCCTTGAAAAAGAGACCAATGGGACACACCTGGGTAAATACAGGTTAAAAAAAAACTCTAATACTGTATGTGCGTTAAGCAATAGACTGTGATGTAGATTTACCTTGACTGGATAATTAAATGTCACTGATCACCATGAACTATAAACATTAAGCTTATGATTATTCGGCAGCTGAAATATTTAAATCACAGGTTGCATCTTCAAATGGAGGATCAGTGATGGGTGACTAATAACAGATTTTTGATGGCTTGACCAACAAGCACATCAAAAGCAAGTAAGGATGGAAACACTGAATAATGATATAAAGCTGATATGAAAAGGAAAAATGAGAAGAAGTCCAGAAAATAATTATCATTCATGTCAAATAAATGGTTTCTTGAATTCTTATTTTACAACTGAAGCCACAAAATTATATTAGACTCAGACAATTTATGAACATTCTAACAAGAATGCAAAGGGTGACTTTAGGCTTTCTCTGAATACTTATTTATTTATTTTACACACCATGACCAGGGAACTACAGATGAAAACTACAGTAGCCTTGTGGCTAATTCTGGCTTTTTTTTAATCATGTGAAATCATATGTTTTATGAAGTCGTATTGTCTCCTTTCAAATAAACTAAACGTAAACTTATTGTCTGGGAGTGGAACAATAATTTAATTCTGCTGCTGCAGATGTAAGATGAGATTTCTCACGAACTCCAGTTATTAAATCCTTAGCTCGATTATTGACAAGAGCTGGACTCAGATGTGACTAAACAGACTCACTCTAGTAAAGTCACTCTGCTACAAAAAAGGTTCAGTTTAACCCCTTACCATCTATTGTCACAAATATGCAACACAAAAAAAATCTCTATTGTACTTTATATGCTATTGTCAACTCGATGATCTCCACTTAATTTAGCATTTATTTATGTATTTTATTTACAATTAAATTCAGGTGTTAGGGGTGAGCGTACATGTATATAAGTGGAAGTAAGTGGCATGTTTTAGCTGTGAAGTGCTTGTGGACAGTGGAGAACAGCTCATTTACATATAAACTGTGCTTTATAGTCCCAGTTAATAGTATCGTACGCTGCTTCTCCACTGATAGTTTCAGCTCACCACATGGAAGGACTGAAGTGATTCCAAAGGCAACACCAAATCATGCAGATCACAGAAATGAAAATTGGATTTTTAAGTTCCATCATTCTGTGCCGTTACATTGTTTGTAATGCAGTCTGTCTGAATATGATACAATAGTTTCCATCGCATCGTTATGGAAATGTGAAATGTAATATGAAGGTGCTAAAAGACAAAAGTAAAACCTCTTCAAGGTGAGACCATACCATCTATGTTATGTGCTGCAGTGTTTCGCACTGGTTTGTGGATCTGTTTTTAGTTCTATGGGTTTTTAATTCTATGGCTTCTTCTTTGAAATTGGGTTTGTTTCAGTTTCTGTTACTTTTACATTTCAAAGCCAATAATAAAATGTAAATGTAGACATATTTACCCCCAGGATGGACCTAATAATGACCTCAGATTAATGACCTACAATTATCCTCTTGCTCTGAGCCATCCCATAATTAATGAGATTATAATTAAATATTAGATAAATTTTTCCCCTTGATTTACTATGGACGTAACAAATTACATTAGTACAATCGCAAGGAAAGACCAGGGGCTCTAGCTTCGCAGACCTGGCGCCAATGGGGTGTGTCCAGATGAGTTTTGAAAATTTCGCCTGCGGTGCACTCTAGCGCTAGTCCTCCCCCTTTCCATCTCCTTTCCTCTCACTGGCATAAATAGAAATGAGGGAGGAGAAAGGGCGTGCGATTGTTTTTAACACAGCAGATTTAGATCTCCACCAATCACAGTAGTGCCTCTCCTCACCATTGTATGTATGGTTAGAACTCTAATGAATGAGGGTCAAAGGCTCATGAAAAGCATCATGGGTAGCTCCCTCATAGCCAATGGGATGCTACGTACAGTACGTACATGACGTGTTTATGTACATCACGTAGTTGCGTACAATACGTACACCCTTTCGAACAAGGTATAGTTATCTCATTTTAATTTCTGCTTAAATACTTTGTCGGTTTTACTTATTTTGTTCAAATAAACAAATAAATTAAATTAAATGTACAGTAATGTACATAGTATTTATGTCTCGGGGGTTTTGGTTTCCTTTCATGAATAGAATTTTCTTTCGTATTCAGAGAGAAAAAAGGTAGTTACGTTACTTGGATTATTTGTTACCTGGGTCTTTCATAAGTAGAGGTACCACTGTAGTAATAGTAGTGGTCGTATTCACACTAGTACTAACACAATTAGTCCGGGTGAGGGGCCATGTCCATAGCAATACTATAGGAAGTACTAATAGTATTGGAGTAATAATACAATTGTGTGCGTAGAAATAACACATCATGTAGAAGCACCATATCATCTGCACACGAGTCACGATATTATGTCGAAATGGTTCCAGGTTCAAAATAAGTCAAAAAGTGGCATATTTGCTTCAATAAATATGATTAAAGTGAACGACAGTGGTTTAAATGGTGCAGCGTCTAAATAGGAGAATTTTTGGTCGTATTTGCAGAGGTAGGGTGATTTATTTTTTATATTTTATTTTTTTTCTAGTACAGGAAAAGAAATGGATGTATCAAAGGGTCAAAGGTCAGCCATTTATCTCGTCTGTTTCCCAGTTTGGGTGGTAAATGGACAAGCATTTGTATTGTAACGGTACTCGAAGCGGAAACGAACTGGCTTTTCACACGAGCTCAAGGACGTTTGGACAAAAAGCAGATGAGGACAAAAACAGTGATGTTCCAGTTGAGCCCATTGAACCTCCAGTCCACATACTGGACCAGTCAATAGCCATTATCCTCCAAATAAACCACAGAACTGATGAGGAGAAAGGCGAAAACAACCATTATATGACAGATGAAAAGGCTGCGGAAGGTGCATCAGAATGAAAACCAAGACCAAACTACATAAAAGAGACAAAGGGATGAAAATGATGGAAAGGATTAATCAAGACCAAAGTGAACGAAGAGCCGCAACAGGATGGAAATGGCAAACGAGGCGTACGAAAAACACATCCGGAGCAAGATGAAAGCTGTAAGACTGAAAAAATAAATAAATAAAATTATTATAAAAAATCATAATTGTGCAAAAGTTGAAATAGGAAAGTTGCAAACATGGATAAAAATAAAGTAAAAGAAGAAAGGTTAAAGAAAAACTAACAATTAACCCTTTCAGACCTGAATTATGTTCCTAGTTTGTGTAAAATATAATAATTACTTTTTCCCCTTCACTATGCAACCAGAAATGGGAATTAATCTTTTTTTTTTTTTTTTTTTTAAGTAAAAACTCTTTCATTGTTAAATATTTTACCCATTGTAATGGACATTGGGTCCCAACAGTTGTTAAAAAAACTAAATTGTCACATTGACTTCACATGGCAGAGACATATAATGCTAGAACTCATTGAATACTTCAGATATCACACACACACAAACATATATATATATATATATATATATATATATATATATATATATATATATATATATATATATATATATATATATATATATATATATATATATATATATATATATATATATATATAGTTAATGCACATCATATACTATGATCCAAGGATCCATTTGAGAAAAGTCGTATTTAGCAGAAAGGTCAAAGTCACATTATTGACTCTAATTCAAGAACAGGTTGTCATAGAAACTTGCGATTGGCACTAAACAGGGGTGAGATTATGCCTCCTCTGAACATTTGTTTTGTTACAATTTCCCCACAAAAAATTAAACATGAAATGTCAACATTCAGTCACTTTCGTCTTATTTTCTGTGAACATCTTTGAAACAGTTTCTCTGTGACACAAACACAGTCCACTTTACCCTTATCACAGTACACATGCATTTGTCCTGAACATCCTGGACATTTATACCTCGTTGTTTCCAACTCTTGTAAATCGATCTTCATCTTCCTCATCACTTCCAAAAATGTCAACATCAGAGATATTTTCATCTCCAATCAGTTGAAGGGCTGTATATTCTGCATATGGAATATTTTCAGCTGATTATCAACTGATGATCTTGTTGTGAAGAACAGTTTTTATAGTAATAAACTCATAATAAACTCACTGTCCACTGGAGGGAACAACGTTTGAAAAAAGCCTGTGTAAAAAGTTGGACTAATATATTTGATATTACACATTAAATCATATGTTCCACCTTTCAATATTATATCAAAACTATTAAACCTTGGCACAAATATCTATAAATGTGAATAAAACTGTTAAAAACAATCCTCACTTTGACATGTGGGGTGAAGCCCTGCCTCTGTTCAGTGGTGAATTTATTTAATATAGGAACAAATAAAGCTATACTGCTGTTTGATTGGTTGGTAAGGGTCCAATTAAATTAACTTAAGGGTTCAAGAGTTAAATGTTGTAAAAGTAAAGAAAACAGAAACTGTCATGTGACGTCCACTGTAAAGGACGCAGGGTCTGAAAGGGTTAATAAAAAGGTCCAAATCACATTATGGGTTATAACTCTAGAACGGAGGGTCACAAAACTTTCAGATTGGTACCAAACGATACGGAATGAAGGTTTCTATAATTCTCATATAGTTTTTGACATCTCTGGAGGTCAAAGGTGACATGTTGCAAAATTAACTTGTGTAACAGTGTTTGGGTCGTACATAAATATATCACACTATGACTGAATATATTATCATAATAGGACACACTGACACATATGTACATATAATAACATTATCAACATTGCAAAAGGTCAAAGGTCAAGGTGGCATGTAGCAGAAAGGTCAAAATCACATTATTGGCCCTGATTCAAGAACAGGTTGTCATGGAAACGTGAGATTGGCACAAAATAGGGGCGAGATTAGACATTCTCTGAATACTTATGTGTCAGGACTGGAGCCTAAACGCACTTTTAGCTGCGTTTTTAAAAACTAATGTTGGACTTGCATTCTATGGAGGACTTAACTTGACATAATTAAAATATATATTTAAAGAATATATAAAAATAGCTTGATTAAAACCATTTAGATAACCCTTATTTATATTTTCCTTTTATTTTGATCCTCATATTTATTTCTGTATTGCTTTCTATTTAAATTTTCTTTATTGAATTAATTCATTAATAAAATGAATAAATAAATATATGGAAACTAATTCATTAAGAACATAACAATCTGAAGCTGCAGGGGATGGGAAGTCTTCTCCTCCTCTTCCTCCTCCTATTCCTCTTCCTCCTCCTCCCAATCCTATTCCTCTTCCTCTTCTTCCTCCTCCTCTTCCTCCTTCTCCTCCTCCTTTTCTTCCTTCTCCTCCTCCTTTTCCTCCTCCTATTCCTCTTCCTCTTTTTCCTTCTCCTCCTTTTCCTCTTTCCCCTCCTCTTCCTCCTTCCTCCTCCCCCTCCTTCTTCCTCCCCCTCCTCTTCCTCCTGCAGGAACAGGTCTCAGTTCTAATTTGACAGAACAGATGAAGATGCTGCAGTTTAACACCATAATGATACAAGTGATTTTACTTTACTTACCTCCCCCCCGTCTCTGTCTGTCTCCCTGTCTCTCTCCCACAGGAAGGGGGAGGGGGGTGAGGTTAGAAGAAACAGGAAGGGTTACGGTGCAGATGATTAAGGATCATCTGATGAGGCGTTTCCTGTTTAATCTTAAATAAGAAAGCAGATGAAGTGACTTTACAGCAGTGAAGTGATTTTCTTCACAATAGGAGCTTCCTTCCACTAATCAGCTTTGTGCCACAGAAAAGCCACCCAATATATTTGGCCCTTTGTACTGCAGTGATAATGTGAGTGAGGCGAAGCCGTGGGTCCTTTGAACGCCCCCCACCCCTCCCTCACCCTCGTCCCTCCCTCACCGTTCCTCGACACTTTCTTGTGTTTGTTCTTTGTCTTTTTTTTTTTTCTTCTGCAAACGGAGGAAACTCCTGCTCGCTTAATTTGTCCAGAGGTAATTTGACTGCGAGGCAGACCACAGACGATTGATCGAGTCAAATCAAGACTATTGACCCCCCCCCCCCCTCCTCCCTTTCCCCTCCCAACCTCTCCATCCTTGTGCCAAAACACATTCATTCACCTCCTGCTGCTGACTCCTGCTTTTTACACCAGGTGTCTGTTGCTAAGGGAACGCAACGATAGCGACAAT
The DNA here is from genome assembly GCA_020466265.1 of Siphamia tubifer. Taxonomy (NCBI): domain Eukaryota; kingdom Metazoa; phylum Chordata; class Actinopteri; order Kurtiformes; family Apogonidae; genus Siphamia; species Siphamia tubifer. The sequence goes on along the minus strand of CM035792.1, from coordinate 5,569,664 downwards.
AATGGGGGGGCCGGGGTCAGTGGGAGGAGCTGAGATTTGGGTGATGGGTGTCCCAGTGGTCTGATGATTGCTCACAACAATCAAAGTTTTTTTCCTCCTGACAAACGCTTCTGTTGTTGTTGCTTTTATCAGGTTCCACAAACAAAGCAGATGCTAGATTGGAACAGCCGACTGGACAGGGGGGGGGGGGCTGGACGTGGGGTGGTGGTCAGGATGTTCTCCTCAAGACGATCAACACGATTTTAAAACTGTGAGATAAATCAAACAGGATCGTAACATTGTAAATTGTTAAATTTCACACTTTTGAAAGATGACAGCACTGTTGAAAGAAAAAGATCTGGTCAAATCTATCCAGACTCTAGATCTAAGTTTATTATTGTTTTAAAAAAAAAAAACATATGACAAAGATAAAAGGTGAATGGAATGTACAAAAATGGTGTTTGCGATGCCCATGGAATCAAAACAAAAGCATTTACCGTTCATTTATTACTGTATAAATGACTATATAATATATTTCAATCGAAGTTCTTAAATATAACTGAGGTTTGGAGGGGGGGGGGGTGATTGTCAAATATCCGACTTGTTAAAAATAAACCTGCTGCAAGTCATTGAAGTCTTATTTCACTGTAATTGTATTATTTTAACGTCACCATGGCCTTGCTCTCTGGTGTACAGGAGACTTTGGATGAATCTCATTTCACGTTTTACCCCTTCTTCTTTATTTTGTGCGTCCACGTGTAGGGGTAGGGGCAGGGGTGTCTCTATTCATGTTAAGGGAGAGGGGTAGGGGGGAGGAGAAGGGGTTTATATCCCTTCAAATGGAGATTTTCCAGAGGCAGACTCTAAATGGAATACAATACCGATCCTTTTAAAAATGGCGGCATCTATGAAAGAAGTAGAGAAATTTAAGCACTTTTGCTGTAATTAACAGTTTTTAAGTTGTGATAACTGTTGTATTGTATAAAAGACATTGTCGCAATATGTGATGGTAATTTCCACCATAAAACGCACATGAAAACAATTGCTACTTATGTAAAGGTGGAGTAATCAGTTACGCAACAACTGGAGGAGCAAACCGATGACGTAGGTGAGTGGTGAAGGGGTGTCCCAATTCATAGGGGTGGCTTTTCAAGTCCTACCCCTTATAGCTCTGTTTGAAGAGGTAAGGGCAAGGAGTAGGGATATGCATAGGGGTAAAATATAGAAATGGGATTTAGGCTTTGAGTAAAAAAAAAAAAAAAAAAAAAACAGTCTTGAATGAGTCAGTACTTTAATCAGGTTCAGTCTAATATAATCCATTAAAAAAAACTATATTCCATCCTTATGGTGCTTAGATTTACCAAAACACTCCACATGAAAGAAAGCTCTCCGAGTGCTTTTCTAGTTTTATATTCATTCTTTATTGTAGTCGTGCATATCAGGTTCCACAAACATGATGTAAAAATGCCTACAATGCTGGAGATTGACCTTTGACCCCTCAGGTTCCTGTAGATCAGGCTCTTTTGAGGTCAGCCGAGGCCAGGCTGATGGGCGTCCTGTGGTCTGACGATGGTCGACAGGAGCAGAAATGTGAAAATCGTCGACGGTTCAGACTTCGGAGCGATTAAAGCATGCGTTATCGGATTTATCTACGGAGCACGGTTCATGTCTGAACTTTTTCCCAGCGGTGGCTCTGCCTGTGTAACTTTACGTATTCAGGTTTTAAATTGGTGTATCTACGGCCAGAAGTTGCAGAAAAGTGAAGGAAAGTAGTGTTTTTTAGTTAGAATTGGATGGAATTAGGAGGCGAAGAAGAGGAAAAGTGAGTCATTGTGTTGTCGGTGGGTCTAATGCACTCCAAGATGAGCTGTTCTGCTGTTTTATTGTCGGAGCAGGAGGTGAAAATACAACTATTAATCATCTGTGAATGCGTCTGTTGAAGCCTGTTGTAAACAAATGGTTTTTAAAAGTGTATCAGAGTTTTGGATCAGGTTTATTCGTCAGCTGAGTCAGGCTTTAGCCGCCCAAGAATTAGCTTCTACTGCAAATGGAACCACGACTGCACTTTATTTCCCTGGATTCTCTAATTGTACTTTAAATGAGTGTAATTAACATACAGCATAGCTGGAAGTAACTAAGTACAAGTACTCCATTACTGTATTCAAATAAATTGTTTTTAGGTATCTTTACTTTACTGGGGTATTTTTTTTCTGTACAATTTGGACCTTTCCTCCTTACATTTATATAAATATATGTACTTTACACTCCTTACATTTATATAAGAATCACAATAAATCAGTGACTTTATTTGGAATTCAGTTTAATTCTGAATTATCATTTTCAAGTGTAATTAGGTTTTTACACGATTCATCTGAAAGAGGAATTAAACTTTATTCTCAATTAAACAGGAATAAAAAATAGATGTAAACAGGACAAATGAAAATTCTCTATTCCAATTATTCCACTTTGTGGATTATGTCAATGACGATTATTTATTTATTCATTATTAAAGGAAAATAAGGTGGATTTCAGAGTGTACATTTGTGTTCGTACTTTGTGTAAGTATTGTTACTAAATGTAAAATGATATATAATGGATATAATTTCAAATTTCTCGTCAACTTTTAATTATTATTATTTATTTTTTGTACAGAAACATGGTGGGCCCCTGATGGGTTTGGCTAGTGGCCGTACCACCAGACTTAGCAAGATTTCTGGGGGAAACCATGTTATCTGTGTTTTTTTTTTTTTTTTCAGGGTGAGGTTGACGTTTAAATCTAAACTATCTGAACAGTCACAATTAGGTCATTAACGATTTCAGTTTTACGTTAGTCGAATAGTCGACGTGTCTGTTAATGCCTTCATCACAATAGCTCCTAACTTTTTTGAGTTGTAACACGGAACAAAACACACTCCTAATCTGTTAAACATTTAAAAAGTGAGATAAAAAGTCCAAATGTCAAGTCACTAAGCACAACTACAGTTATAAGTTTTGGAGGAAATGAAAGTCTTCAGTGCGTCTTCTAGTCCTGAAAATACAGTATATGGAACTGCTCTTATAATCACTCCATGTCCCGCTGTAGGTGACCAAACTGTGGAGGAAAGTTGTGACTCTCTGTGTCAGTCAGAAAAGTGGAGCACGGTAAAGTGGCTGACGAACATGATGGCAGAGTAGTTTTAGGCTGTACTTCCTGAGGCTAAAATTGGACATAATGAGGATTACTGAGCTCAGATCTGCAGAAACAGACTGGAACAAACTGGTGACGGTAGCGATGGGGGCGCCGGTCCCAAACGGCTCCTCATTTAGTGCCGTTAGCGGCATGCTATTTTCATCTAAATTGGCCAAAGTGAACGGTGTGTGTATTGATAACACATTTTTGCCCTTCAGTGTTTTATGACAAGCGTACTAATTGCCTCATTTTGTGCATTTGTTCTGTGACAGAAGCATTCTTATGTTAATGTTTATTTTAATCAAACTTTTAATTAGACAAACACAAATGAGCCAAACACTGGAAACAAATGCATAAAACAGAAACACAACCAAACAGTTATGAATGTCCTCACCTGGATGAGCTGCTTCCTTCTGTGTGTGACAATCTGTAATAGAATAAAATAATTTATTCATCCCAACATGTGTATTTACAGAATAGAATAGAATAGACCTTATTGTCATTGGTTTCACAAGCAAATTTAAAATTAACACTGCTATATTTACAGAAATATAAAAGATGAAAAAATGCACAGTAAAAAACAGTCTGATGATGGTGAAACTGCACAAGTTAAAATTATACAGGTTTGATATAAATAAAATTATCACACTGTTTGTGGTGCTAAAAGAATAAAACCTTGAGAAGCACTCAGAGAGTGCAAGCCTCCACCAAGGCAGACCCCCCCCCCCAAATGAAGGGAGGTTTATAAAGGTTATGTTTTTGCTGGAGGTTGTCTGATTGTCAGCAACATTATTCAAAAAGTCACCCCCCCCCCCTCTTTTTCTTTTTTTCAGGCATTTTGAGGTTGCGCCATCAGAAAGACTCAGTGATGTCTAACCCCCCCCCCCCTTCCAGCAAGTCACACCCAATTTATTCGACAAACAATCTAAATGCGTCTCTGGTATTTCTCAGGGGACCAGGTCAAATGTGAAGGTGTGCTGTATCCTGCCCTCGGGCCATAGTTTGAAGACTACTGATTTACAGTATTCACAGTATTTGCATATTTACAGTATTTACATATTTTCATATTTGCATGTTTACAGTATTTACAGTATTTTCATATTTTCATATTTGCAATATTTTCATATTTTCATATTTGCATATTTACAGTATTTTCATATTTGCATATTTACATATTTACAGTATTTTCATATTTGCATATTTACAGTATTTACATATTTGCATATTTACATATTTGCATATTCACATATTTGCATATTTACATATTTGCATATTTACATTATTTACATATTTGCATATTTGCATATTTACAGTATTTACAGTATTTTCATATTTTCATATTTACAGTATTTTCATATTTACAGTATTTTCATATTTACAGTATTTACAGTATTTTCATATTTGCATATTTACAGTATTTACAGTATTTTCATATTTACATATTTGCATATTTACAGTATTTTCATATTTACATATTTACAGTATTTACAGTATTTTCATATTTACATATTTGCATATTTACAGTATTTACAGTATTTTCATATTTACATATTTGCATATTTACAGTATTTACAGTATTTTCATATTTACATATTTACAGTATTTACAGTATTTACAGTATTTTCATATTTGCATATTTACAGTATTTGCATATGTGCAGTATTTACATTGTCTTTCAGGATGTTTCTAAATGTATATTTATATTTACTGAACAGTGAGGATCTCTACGTGTCATGTGACTTGGTTAGTTTCCTGTGTTCAGAATTCACTGCACACTTTAAAATATCTGAAACCAAACGTTGAACTGGAAAAAAAATGACGGAGTCTTAGAAAGAAACCGAACAATTTGTATTTTAATGAATTAATAGCACATGTATCCATTTAATTCCAATCTTAATTCATTAGTGACATATTTAATTATTTAATGTTGTATTTATTTATTTAATTTGGCCACTTTTAGTCCTCCACAGCTGTCAGTCACAAGTGTCGTCATGATGCGGCAGCTTCGGTCCAGCTGCTTCAGCGTTCACGCAAAACTAGCCGAGCGGAGGCAGGCCTTCGCATCTGCCGTGACGCACTGCAGAACACCGACGGCAGCGTTCTGAGGCCGGGCGGCGGTGTGCGGTGGCGGCGGCGTGCAGATGGAGAACGCTGCTGTTTGTTCGAGGAGGCGACAGCGAAGACAACAAGCGTCCGGGGATGGTGTATATCGCAACTCTTTAAATCAGGATAAATAATGAAAAACCTCCTGTGATGAGTACGATGACACAGATGGTGCCGTTGCAGCTGTGATAAACTTTCCCAGCATGCATCTGTTCTGTTTAAACTTTACGGCTGCTGCTGAGCAGAGGAGGAGGAGGAGGAGGAGGAGGAGGAGGAGGCGATGAATAAGTGTTTGTGTTGAACCCAGTAATCCCACCTGCTCCGTCCTCTTTACACAAATCTGCTGCTTTTGTTGGTGTGAAGTTTTTAGTAGCAAACAGATGAAAACAAGCGGCGCCAGGTGCAACAAACGCTTCAGCTCTGCATGGACGTCTGCTTCCCAAAATGTCAGACTATGGGTTTGAACGTTTCAGGGTCGCTCAAGGTCAAAGGTTGTGATGGCATTTTGGAGCCTACATAGAGTTTCCTCTATCTGTCAACAATAGTACCTGAGTACTTATCAATAGTACCTGAGTACTTATCAATAGTACCTGAGTACTTATCAATAGTACCTGAGTACTTATCAATAGTAACTGAGTACTTATCAATAGTAACTGAGTACTTATCAATAATAACTGAGTACTTAGCAATAGTAACTTAGTACTAACAATAATAACTGAGTACTTATCAATAGTACCTGAGTACTTATCAATAGTAACTGAGTACTTATCAATAGTAACTGAGTACTTATCAATAGTAACTGAGTACTTATCAATAATAACTGAGTACTTAGCAATAGTAACTTAGTACTAACAATAATAACTGAGTACTTATCAATAGTACCTGAGTACTTATCAATAGTAACTGAGTACTTATCAATAATAACTGAGTACTTAGCAATAGTAACTTAGTACTAACAATAATAACTGAGTACTTATCAATAGTACCTGAGTACTTATCAATAGTAACTGAGTACTTATCAATAGTAACTGAGTACTTATCAGTAGTAACTGAGTACTTATCAATAATAACTGAGTACTAACAATAATAACTGAGTACTTATCAATAATAACTGAGTACTTATGTATAGTAACTAAGTACTTAATAGTAACTGAGCATTTATCAACAGTTGAATATTGTTCCTGCTCCACAGTTGAACAGACTTATCCTACACATCTTCAGGCGTATTATCGACTACATACTCGACTATTTTGGTCAGGATGGTACGATAGTTATATGTTGAATTCCGTCCAGGTTTTCGTGAGTCATTTTCTTCTATCGTATTCCATTCCTCATCACAGGAAGCTAAAAACTTTGGAAATAGACATGGCAGTGTGTGCTAAGAAGAGAGGATGAGGTTCTTTTCAGCTTTGATAGTTATCCCAGATTTCCACTAATGTTGAATCAATGTCATTATGTCGGTTGTTCATCGTGTGTGTGTGTGTGTGGGGGGGGGGGGGGGGGGGGGGGTTCGTCCAGGATCCGTAACATGAATGTATTTAATGACTCGTTCACTCTGTACTGAAGGAAAACAGTAGAAGAAAATAGAAACATCACTTATTTTTTTTTACTTGTTAAGGAGGTGGAAAAACAAATAGGAAAGGATGTAGTGAATAGTTCTGTCCATCCATTTGCTCGTTCTCAGTTTATTTTCACTTTGGTGTTTTATTGCCGTTTCTGTTTAATATTGTAGATTTGTTTGTGTCTGCTGTGAACTCAGTGGAAAGTTTTCGTTTATCATTCCACTCGTGCGTTACAACATTAATTTTACTCCACATTTATTCACTGTCTGCCGCCGTTACATTCACATTTCATATAAACTCTTACAAATCTACTAAACAGTGAGTGCCCCCTCCCTCACCCCATTTTATAGAAAAATGCTGAAAAACTGGCCTGTAGGGGGAGTGGTCTATACACCTATTTATAGTGTGTTTTACTGTGTCTTTAGGCACATTTTACTGCATTTTGCTCTGTTCATAGTCTGTGACTGTTTTTTTAAGTACATTTTATTGTATTTTTAGTCCCTTTTACTGTATTTCTAATGCATGTTAATGTATTCTCACATTTTTGTGTGTTTTTTTTGTGCATTTATCTCTATTTTAAGTGCATTTTAGTGTATTTTAATGCTGTGTTTCCACTCGTACCTGGTTCTATGGTACCTGGTCCTAGATTGTTGGTATTTTTTTTGTAACTTGATGGCACCTTGTGATGACGTCCAGGTACGATAGTGTTTGTAATAGAAATGCTCTTAAGTAATAGTACATGATCCACAAGCAGAATGAAGTAGAATTGATGCCATGCTGTGGAAACGTGGCTTCAAGTTGTTGGAAGAGGATCTATGGGCGTCTCCGCTGAGGAGCTGCTGCTGCTGCTGCTGCTGCTGCTGCTGCTGCTGCTGCTGCTGCTGCTGCTGCTGCTGCTGCTGCTGCTGCTGCTGCTGCTGCTGCTGCTGCTGCTGCTGCTGCTGCACCAACACGTCTTTCCTGTGCGCTCATTAGGACATTGGCACAAGAAGCCCTTGGGCCTCTGGGTAACGAAGGACCCCGTGGACTTGTGGGTAATTGGGCAGCTGGTGTGGAGTCCAGGTGAACGCCGGCTTGTCTGAAAGTTCTGCTCGACCAATCAGCTGCCGGCTCAGCGAACAGCGGGGTGGGGGCGCGACGGCAGCCTCCAGGGAACTCGAAGTATGCGAGAAAGTTTTTGAAAGCAACGATGCTGAACTGCTGCGGAATGAAGTCTCCATACCTGCCTGTTTACAACGGTTTTTCCTTTAGTTTAAGTAAATGCCCTCATGCTCCACTGCCGTAACTAGAGGAAACGAGGAAGTCTTATAGATGGTTGTTTTATGAGAGAATGAGACAAGACGGGCAGTGTTAGAGCTGATGCTACTGCCGCTTTTTGTTACTGTGGGGAAAATCTGAAAAAAATAATAAAATTAAATAAAACTAATGAAAATAAAATAATAAATAGAAAAAAATACCAACACAAAAAAAGTACTTATTATTATTATTATTATTATTATTATTATTATTATTATTATTATTATTAAATAATAATATATAACAATAATTAAAAAATAAATACAAACTAACAATTTTTTTTTAAATAAATAAAACAAAAACAAAAGAAAATAATAAATATAAAAGTGTTTCCAGGCACAATAAACCCCGCCCACTCACACACATTTTACCTGATTGGTCCTTTCTCTTATGGTGAAAACACATTTTTTGTGACTGTGACCTTGGACATTACATTCACCAAAAATTTAATGGGATCTATTCTGGACCACCGAACACACCTCACACGCCAGGACCGATAACATTTTACCCGTCCTGCCTGAGGCTTCATGGAGCGTCACTGGACCAGTGATTCAGGCAAAATATTTTGTGTCACGAGAGGCGGGTTAGTTTCCTAGGGTAATATTTTTGTGGGAAATTTGAGCAAAAAAAAACTAAGTCGACCGACAGTGTTTCAATCATGATTAATCCAAATAAATCTAAGTTAAACTTGTGATTAATCTGATTCAAAAAATGTAATCATTTGACAGCCCTTATATATATATATATATATATATATATACAGTGAGAGTAAAAAGTATTTGATCCCTTGCTGATTTTGTTGGTTTGCCCACTAATAAAGACATGATCAATCTATACTTTTAATGGTAGATGTATTCTAACATGAAGAGACAGAATATCAAAACGAAAATCAAGAAAATAACTTGAAGGAATATATATGAATTTATTTGTATTTCATTGAGGGAAATAAGTATTTGATCCTCTAGTATGCATTAGGAGTTCTGGCTTTCACAGACCAGTTACACACTCCCAATCAACTTGTTACCTGAATTGAAGACACCTGTTCTAAATAATCACCTGTATAAAAGACACCTGTTCACAGAATCAGACAATCAGACAGATTCCAAACTCTCCAGCATGGGTAAGACTAAAGAACTCTCTCAGGACCTCAGAGACAGGATTGTTGACCTGCACAAATCTGGAATGGGCTACAAAAACATTAGCAAGATGCTGGGTATTAAAGTAACAACCATTGGTGCAATTGTGAGAAAATTTAAGGAGTATAACATGACCATCAATAGACCTCGGTCTGGTGCTCCACAGAAGATTTCACCTCGTGGGGTGGCAATGATCATGAGGACAGTGAGAAATCGGCCTGCAACCACACAGCGGGAGTTAGTGAATGACCTCAAGGCAGCTGGGACCACAGTCACCAGGAAAACAATTGGCAACACTTTGCGCCGCAATGGATTAAAATCCTGCAGTGCCCGAAAGGTACCCCTGCTTAAGAAGGCACATGTGGTGGCTCGCCTAAAGTATGCCAATGATCACCTCAAAGATGCACAAAGTGATTGGGAGAAGGTTCTGTGGTCAGACGAGACCAAAATTGAACTATTTGGCCTAAACTCTACTCGTCATGTGTGGAGGAAGAAAAATGCTGCCTATGATCCCAGGAACACTGTGCCCACCGTCAAGCATGGTGGTGGAAACATTATGTTTTGGGGGTGTTTCTCTGCCAAAGGCACAGGGCTACTTCACCGCATCAGTGGGAAGATGGATGGAGCCATGTACCGAGCAGTCCTGAGGGACAACCTCCTCCCCTCTGCTAGGAAGCTGAAAATGGGCCGTGGCTGGGTCTTCCAACATGACAACGACCCGAAGCATACAGCAAAGGCAACAAAGGACTGGCTCAAGAAGAACCATATTAAGGTCATGGAGTGGCCCAGCCAGTCTCCGGACCTCAATCCAATCGAAAATCTATGGAGAGAGCTGAAGGTCCAAGTTGCCAAGCGACAGCCCACCAACCTTAATGATTTAGAGAGGATCTGCAAAGAAGAGTGGGCCAAAATTCCCCCTGATATGTGTGCTCACCTTGTGGTTAACTACAACAAGCGTTTGACCGCTGTGCTTGCAAACAAAGGCTTTGCCACCAAGTATTAAGTGCTTTCGGATAGAGGGATCAAATACTTATTTCCCTCAATGAAAAACAAATGAATTAAAATAAATTCTTTGAAGTTATTTTCTGGATTTTTATTTTGATAATCTGTCTCTTCATGTTAGAATACATCTACCATTAAAAGTATAGAATGATCATGTCTTTATTAGTGGGCAAACCAACAAAATCAGCAAGGGATCAAATACTTTTTACTCTCACTGTATATATATATATATATATATATATATTTGTAGGTAAAGGTCCTCGTGCTCCACTGCCATAACTATAGACACAGGGAAGTCTTACAGATGGTTGTTTTGTGAAGGAACCAGATGAGACAGTCAGTGTTGGAGCTACTGCTGCTGTTTTGGTCGACAGCCAGTTTGTGATGTTACTGTGGGAAAAAGCCGACAACGGTTTGTTTAGCCTCCAGGGAACCGGCAGGGGTGAAACCAACCAGGAGCGCTCTGGGACTGAATACTCAATTAAGGCAGACTTGTCTAAAGAAATTGCCGCACAGATCCAACTGCTGACAAACCGGCCTCCCCACAGTGACAGCTTAATCATACTCGTGCAGAAACTGTCCAACACTCAGCGTTGCTTCAGATTTTGCGGAGAGCGAGTGAAGCTGCAGCGTGCCGGGAGTTTGTTGCGATTTGTCACGGTGCCGCTGCTGGTGTTTGGAGTGCTCTAATGACCACGCCGCCCCTGTGACAGCGGCGCCCCTTTGAGCCGCAGCCCGGGGATCCATCATTCTCTTCTTTGTGCCTCATTGCCCCCCCCCCCTCCATCCTGCGTCCTGGACAAACTCCCTCGCTGAAGCAGAAAGGATCAAATAAAGGTGACAGCAGGTTTACCAGAGGCCAGGCCACCCAGGAGTCCAGCTGACGGTAACAGACAACACTGAGCCTCGGGTAGAACTTCGTCTGCAGTCTGGAATAAATGTCCAAAATATCATCACTTTTCCTTTCATTTTGTAATAAAGCTGTATTTTTCTAATGAACTGTCCCAACACATTTTGTAATAAATTACATCATAAGTTTTTACAGTTTTACAAGTGCATTTTTCAATAATCTTCTCAAAGAAGATTATCTACCTAATGTGGTAACATTTATTTAAAAATTAAATGACTAAGATGTTACACTTTGAACCTTTATTCCGAAATGCAGCATTATTATAGCCTAGCCGCACTAGACCCCCCCCCCCCCCCTAGTAGCAGCAAATCTAATTTTCTACAGTTGTCTTTTGGCTAGATTTAGCTGAAACTGCCCAACGAATCACAGTGAAGTATAGAGTCAGAGGGCGGGCGTAACAAAGTGACGATTCTGAGAGAAACAACCACAGAAGAAGAACAACAACAGGTGTAGATTTCCTTTTATCAAGGATGAGTGAAGAATGTGAGAAAACGTGAGCAATATTTAAATTCTTTTTACAGAAGCAACAACAGTCGTTAAACTCCATAATCCACCATTTTGTTTAGTCATTCCTAACTTTCTTCAGACTTCTCCGTTAACTTTTGGGCGTCTAACTACGTCATCCTAAAGATTACACTGATTGGTTGTAGTATTGTCCTATTGCATACAGAGGATTTGAAAGACAACCTTTTAGCCCCGCCTCCCCTGACAATGAAGCGCTGCTAGGTTAGCGTTCTTCCCAAATCAGGCTCAACAGCGCACAAACACCTGCAGCTGCAGAGCAGTGGAGAAGGTCTAATGTGCTGCATTTTGTAATAAACGTCCAAAATGTAATAACTTTGTAATTTTATTTTGTAATAAACTGCTCCAACATGTTATAATAATTTTTGCCACATTATAAGTCATTACATTTTGAGAAAATAAAGTTGCAAGTACATTTTTGAAATGATCTTCTCAACATGAAATAAGTTATTACATAATGCAGGAAAAAGTGTATGACAAAAAGCATTGGGACAATAAAGCAGTATATATCTAGTACAGTTGTGTAAAAATGTACTTCAGTAATGTAATACTATGTTCTGAATGAATAAAAAACTGAAAAGCTGAAAAACTTCCCAGTGAGCAAATGACAGGATCGTGTGTGCTGAGGTTTTCAGCTGCCAAAGTGAAGGATTGTGGGAAAAGCGGCTGTAAATGAAGACGAGGTATTTCCCCTGAAAGGAGAAATGATGGGTTAGCGTGCGGAGAAGGAGACGGAGTGGTTAACAAAGCGCTCAAATATGGACAATAAGGCGCGGCTGCAGCACACACACTTATGCATGAGCTATAAATCAATATTTATTGCATATAAAGGAGCAATTTTCCCTCCATGAAAGATTAAAGTTCCCAAAGAAGGCGGCAGTCGCGCCGTATTATCGCCTTTGGATTCCAACTGATAAATAAGGAAGAACAGCGTCCGACCTGAACGCGTGTTTACAAACCACTGCTTATTATTGTCAGATCGCACCCACCGCCCCTACCCCATCACCGTTCTCCGATGAATATTTAATGTGTAAAAGGCCCAGACAGCAAAGAATTGTGGGTAAGATGAACTGGGACGCAGTTTGGGAAGACTTCTGTTTTTTCTTCGTAAAATATTTAACGATAGATTGATATATCATCCGGGCAATATAATTTTTTTCCCCTTGTATCAGTATCATTCTGTTGTGTTGGTCAATATCTTCTGTTTTCACCATGATTTAGTGACAGGGGGAAAAAAACAGGAGAGAAAATTAAATAAATAAAGAATGGGAATAAGAGAAAACACAAAGTGACAAAATGCAAAAACTGGAAAAGATGAAGAGAATGGGGAAAATGAATGGAAAAATGAATGGGGAAACAGGTAAAAAAAAATAAAAATAAAGGAAAGAAAAAATAAAAAAAACTGTCACTATTTCTATTTTGTAATTGTAATTAAAGCAGATTTTCTGACATTTGTTTTTATTTGACAGAGGAAAAGAAGCCAGTATTGCTCCAAATATGATCTAATAAATATGTTATAAATATGATCTAATAAATATGTTATGAATATGATCTAATAAATATGTTATAAATATGATCTAATAAATATGTTATAAATATGATCTAATAAATATGTTATAAATATGATCTAATAAATATGTTATAAATATGATCTAATAAATATGTTATAAATATGATCTAATAAATGTGTTAGAAATATGGTCTTAATTTTTTTTTTAAATAATTTAAAATATTTTTGTGTTTCAGTGTGTGGGTGTGTGTGTGTGTGTGTGTGTGTGTGTGTGTGTGTCAGCGTGTGTGTGTGTGTGGGTCAGTGTGTGTGTGTGTATGTGTGTGTCTGTGTGTGTGCGTGTGTGTCAGTGTGTGTGTGTGTGTGTCAGCGTGTGTGTGTGTGTGTGTGTGTGTGTGTCAGCGTGTGTGTGTGTGTGTGTCAGTGTGTGTTTTGCTGCTGCTCAGTTGGAAATGTCAGAGCTGGATTGATTTCTTCTCCCTCTGATTAATTCATCTCTGGCTCTAATGTTCTGAATAGAAAAGGCTTGAGCGGCGTTCAGCCAGATTAAAACCACAAACGCTGCTTTTCATAATTTGACAGTTGATTGGCGGCCGGCACACTCCTGCATGATTGCATCATTAGGACCAGTTTTTTCCCCAGGGGGAATTAAGCGCACCATCAGCTTGTGTTTTTGTTTTTTTAAATTTTCTCTATTTTTTCTCTTCTACACTTGTGCGTCTACGCTCTGCCCGTCAGCTGACCGCATAACCCCGCCACAGTCTACTGCATAAGCCCCGCCCACAGCGTCAACACATGGACCTGGACTGTATACACTCCGTTTTTATGGATCAACACTCACATGTTTCACAGGTTTTTCACTCATTTTCACTTCAGACTTCCAGCTGTTTAACTTCACACCAAAAATTCATTTTTTTCCAATTTTACACAGTTTTCAACACATTTCCAAGACTTTAATGATGTCTGCCACTGAAATGAACATTTACGGGATAATATCCAATGACAGAAGCTTCCAAAGCTGAGAATAATCTGTGCCCATCACTGTTTTTATAAAGGATTTTTAAAGCAAGTGTTAAAATGACCAAAAAAGCTCCAAAAATCATAATTCTTTACACTTTCCTGGTGCTTATTTCACTTTTGTGTTAGTTCCCAAATGATTTTCTTTATCCCTTCTAGTCTTAATCATGTATCAGCAACATTTTATAATATTATCTAATTTATTTAGCTTTTTTTCTGTGAAAATCTGGTATTTTCCATCATTTAATTTACTGATCATCTACGCCAAAACATTTATTATAATTTCCTAGTGTTTATTTCCCTTAATTTGTCAAGGTTTTCTTTTTTGATAAATAATATATTCCTTAAACTGTGATTCACATTGTGTAGCTTCATAATTAGTCTATATTTGTTAATTAAATGTGTAGTAAACTAGTCTATTTTCTCTAAGTTTTTGTCCAATAGGATTTCACCATCTTCTGTTGCCAGGTAGAACAAATTCGCCCCCTAATTATTTGTTTCCAATGCCTTAACATTTATCATGACAATGTCTTGTCATATTACTTCATTTATTTAGCATTTTTTTCCGTGAAAATTTAATTTACAGATCATGTGCGCAAATATATTTAATACACTCCTGGTGCATCGATCACTGTTGTGGGAAAGTAGCTCCATGCATTTACAAGGTGAGTTTTTATTCCGTGATGGTTTTAAATCATTCCTTCAAACACACATTGTTTTGAGAAGAAACACCTTTTATTTTGTTGACCACAGGAAACCTGCCGGGACTACTATTGCTTTGACCAAAACTGGACCAGATCTGGGCTCACAGGACACTGTTGGCGGTAAGTCACTGTGGGTGGACCACAGAAAATGATCCCATACAGATTCATTAGAAAAATAGTGAACTGTCCCTTTAAGACCAAAAGCATGTGACTTGATAGCTGTGTACAGTAGCCTATGCTAGCCTACCACTATCACACAGTAAACGAATACACATGTGGGTGTGGATCCCAACCCCCCACCCTGGAGCAAACTTTTTTTTCCCTCAAGAGTTCCGGACACCGATCTCATCTCATTAGCATATATCCAATCAGAGCAAATCTTTGTTTCCTTCAGCTGTTTACATTTTCTCATGTTCCACATGGGGAGTTCTCAAGGAGTTTTCGGAGTCTCTGGTGTCATAATGATGGCTAGATGCACGTCGGACTCACAAGGAAAACCATAGCTATTTACTTTAATGAGCTGATTTCTACCATTCGACAGGCTTTTGAATGACCATTCAAAATGACCGCTAGCTTGACAATTCGCTCTGGGTCAGTGTCATTATTCCGGAAATAACAAGCCACCACACTGCAAGCCATCGCCATGTTGTCGGCTGTGGGAGGGCAACGCTGATTGGCTATATGCTAATGAGATGAGATTGGTGTCCGGAACTGTTGGAACAAAAAAAAAAAAGTTGCCTCCCCGGAAGCCTCTACTGAGCTGGCCAATCACAGAACAGATTGGCCGGAAGCCAAAACAGAGTATTTCAGACATAGGCAGAGTTTTTAGAGCTGGAAGTCATGTAAAACTACACTGTAGGTGCTAAAAACTGACAGAATGAGAGTTAAAACTGAGTGTAATATGTCTGCTTTAAAATATGCAACAGATAAAAGCACCAGAATCACCAGGTTTTGTTTTTATTTTATTTGTTTACTTCAAACACGTAAAAAAACTAATACAAATAAAATAAAAACAGAATCAGATATAGATATAGATGAACAGAATCTATCTGAGTTTAGAACAGTGGAAAAGGAGGAGGAGGAAGAACATGAAAGGGTTCAACACTTCACCTCTGAGTCTGTGTTTCATCGTGATGGTTTGGACTTTGTCTAAATCCTGGAACACAAGGTAACGGCAGAGATAATCCACTGTCTAACGTCTGGGACTTTTCAAAAGCTGCCGGACCTGAGTGTCATCCTCCTGTTTCTGCATCATGAACAGAAGAAGGAGGAGGAGAAGGAAGAGAAGGAGGAAGAAGAGGAGGAGGAGGAGAGGGGAGGAACAGGGGGTTTGGAGGAGGAGAAGGAGGAGGAGAAGGAGGAAGAAGAGGAGGACGAGGAGAGGGGAGGAACAGGGGGTTTGGAGGAGGAGAAGGAGGAGGAGAAGGAAGAGAAGGAGGAAGAAGAGGAGAAAGAGGAAGAAGAGGAGGGGGGAGGAAGAGAAGGAGGAAGAGGAGGAGGAGGAGGAGGGGGAAGGGGGGCGGAGAGGAAGGGGGTGTTCTGCTCATCCAGAAATAATCCAATTCCACAGGAGGATGAACCAAACCTCCACCCGCCGCTCTCAACTTCAGCACCATGAAAAGAGCTTTAGTGTGTGTGTGTGTGTGTGTGTGTGTGTGTGTGTGTGTGTGTGTGTGTGTGGAAGCAGGAAACTCCCCTTTAGTGAGTTTAGCTCTGAAAAAGGAAACTGGTGAGAATCAATCTCTCTCACACACACACACACACACACACATTTAAACAGCATTAATTCCATTTATTTGTTTATTTATTTATATTTGTATTTATTTCACATATTTTCCCAGTTGTAGATCAATAGTTACTTCTATTTTTTAATATCTGTTTGTGATATTTTCTAACGCAAGTCGTATTGATCCGACCTTTACGACCTTTACGACAGTGAAATGCGACATCATAACTGTGGCCGCAGTAAAAACACACTCACATTATTTTTTTTTTTTATCTCGGCTTAAAATTGAAATATGAAAAACCAGGCATATTAGTTTCTCATATTGGATAAAAAAAAAAAAACGGGAAAAAAATAATCCATCTCTTTTTTTTATTTTTTGGTTTTTGATTGGCAGTTGAAAAACGAAAGAATGAATGCGATACACGGATTCAAACTCATAAAAAATCCATATTAAACCAAGCTGAGCCTCATGCACAGTATGAAGTCTGCCTTAACAAAGCTAATTAGCTTCAGCATCAAAAGGAGCCAAACTAACACTGTACTGTTAAACCACTTTTCCTCACTCCTTTTGGAATCTGATGGGTCACCCTGAGTTACCAACACATGCTGTGTGGTGTGTCCGCAAAACAACAGAAAAACGAGCGACTCAGAAAAAGTCTGTCCACTACACATCACAGGGACATGGGCATCACCCACATGGGTTTAAGCCCCTCCCTCATTGCAGCGAATCTGAAGTAGCATTAGCATTAGCATCTACAAGAGAAGATGGCACCACAGTAGCTGCTGCACAAACTGGTTCATGTGCTCTCTGTGGAAATAAAGCCTCCTGTTTTTTCCCTGCATGTTTTCAAAACCAGCAACGGCATCAAACCTAGCTGGTACTGGTACTACTCTGGGATGGTAAACATACACAGAGCCAGAGGGGAGGGGAGAGTGTTGCTGAACGCATTCTGAGCCAATCAGAGACGCCTCAACACAGCATCATGAAAAGTCAAAATTATTAGATAAACAGTCAAAATTATAATCTTAAAAGACAAATCATGAGATAAGTCAAACTATTGAACTATAGTTTTCAAAACAATGACATCACCAAACCTAACTGGATGTTACTCTGGTAACGGTAAACACACACAGAGCCAGAGGGGAGGGGGGAGTGTTCCTTCACCAATCACAGACGCCTCATCACTGCATCATGGACATGTATGAGGAAGTACCGGTAAACTCTGTACCCTCCAAAAACAGCTGGAAACAAAACAACTGGATGTTTTCGATAACAATGGAGAACACAACAATATTAATGGAATAACTATGTTAAGGACCAAGGACAGGTTTAAATAAAATAAAAAATAAAATAAAAAATACATTCCATGTCTCAATAATGACACACAATGAAGCATTTTATAGTGAGACAATTCTGAGGCAAAAATAAATGAATAAATCTTGAGTCAAATGCTGTGGATGAAGGACAGGACAAAATAAAATACATTAAAAATAAAATACATTTCATGCCTCAATGACGAGAAGCAATAAAGGATTTTATAGTGAGACAATTATGAGGCAAAGGTGTGAAAAAAAAAAAACTTGAGTCAAACGCTGTGTGAGTCTCCGACATGAACTTAAAACGCCTCCCGCCGTTTCCCTGGCGACCAGAGGTGGGTCGGATGCTCCATATCTGCGAGTCATCAGGGAGCGACGGCAGCAGAAACGGAGGCCAGGGGTGTCCTCCAGACCTGTTTACCGTCACACCCCCGCCCTCCAGCCCCTCCCCCACCCGTCTGCCAGGCTCAGTGTCAAACATTGCCGCAGGGAGTGGGTGTCATCCATCCATCACCCCCGACGACGGCCCCGCAGGCGGCCATTTGTCTCATTCAATATGAGCCTTTTTTAGTGGAAGCTGCTAATTAGCTGCAGTAACGATGAGTGTTTGTTGTTGCTGTTTTTAACTTCTCTAACCCCGACACACGACGCCACCTTGGAAAAAAAGTGCTAAGGTGACACAACAGGAAGTCTGTGACTTTTGGGAACTTTTTATTGAGGTGTTTTTATAGTGAATCACACTATTTTTATCCTGTGTGTGTCAGCAGTACAAGTACTACAGATACTTCTACTATGTGAAAAGTACTGCAGTACAAGCAGAGCTGGGAAAAGTACTGCTGTACAAGTACTACAGATACTGCTACTGTGGGAAAAGTACTGCAGTGCAAGTACTACGGATACTGCTACTGTTGAAAAATACTCTGGGAAAAGTACTGTAGTACAAGTACTACAGATACTGCAACTGTGGAAAAATACTGTGTGAAAAGTACTGCAATATAAGTTCTACAGTTACTGAAACTGTGGGGAAAAATACTCTGGAAAAATTAGTACAAAAAAGTACAACTTCTCAATTGTAATAAAGTAAAAAATAAAAGTTCATTCTTTTTGTCATTGATGAAATATTTGTTTAATCAAGAAAAATCTGAAAAGTTTGAAAAATAAATCCTTTAAAAGTGAGTTAATGTGTTTGATCAGGTCACAGTTCGTCAGTTTAGTGCAGGGGTGTTAAAGTCCTGTCAGTTCAGTTCCATATTCAGTCCAATATGATGTGGAAAGGACCAGACCAGTCCATTGATAACAGTGAAAAGAGTCATATGACATTCTGATCATGTTTACATCTATAATGTTTACGTCAAAAACAAACAAGAAAAGAACAACTGGACACATGTTCAGAAAAACAAATGACATTTTTCATGATTTTCTGCTTCAGTTTGTCAGTTTGTCATTTGCACATGTGCAGATCAACTGACATTTATATGAAACATACACTAAACATTCAGTAACAGATATTTATATTTATAAATATTTATAAAATGACACTTACGTCTCTTCACATATTTCAGCTGCTTCATATTTGTTCAGGTTTTTGCAAAAGGATGGTTTGTTAATCTAAAGATTCTCATGGCATTTGACATTTTCTTTTAGATTAAAATCTGCAGTTTTCATTATTTATAGGTAATTATGATCATATTTTACTGCACTGACCCAGTGTCCATCCAATTATTCTGAAGAACCTGAATTAAACTCATTTTTATACTGTTAATTTCTTCATTAATATTCATCCTACAGGCCAGATTTGGATGATGTTATTGTGTAGTGGTATTGTGTTAGCCTGTAGTGGTATTGTGTTAGCCCTTAGTGGTATTGTGTTAGCCTGTAGTGGTATTGTGTTAGCTTGCAGTGGTATTGTGTTAGCTTGTAGTGGTATTGTGTTAGCTTGCAGTGGTATTGTGTTAGCTTGCAGTGGTATTGTGTTAGCTTGTAGTGGTATTGTGTTGGGCTGTAGTGGTATTGTGTTGGGCTATAGTGGTATTCTGTTAGCCTGTAGTGGTATTGTGTTAGCTTGTAGTATCATTGTTAGTGTGTGATAGTAGTAGTGTTGTTGGCCTGTAGTAGTAGTATGTAGTTGTATGGTTTGTGTATAGTGGTATTGTTATCATGTAGTAGTATGGTTGGCGTGTAGTAGTATTGTTAGCGTGTAGTAATATTGTTTGTGTAGTAGTAGTCATAGTAGTAGTAGTATTGTTAGTGTGTAGTATTAATGTTAGCGTGTAGTAGTATGGTTAGTGTAGTAGTAGTAGTATGGTTAGCGTGTAGTAGTATTGTTAGTGTGTAGTAGTAGTATTGTTAGTGTATAGTAGTGGTAGTATAGTTAGCGTGTAGTAGTAGTGTGATTAGCTTGTAGTAGTAGTATGTTAGCGTGTAATAGTAGTATGGTTAGCGTGTAATAGTAGTATGGTTAGCGTGTAGTAATAGTATGGTTAACGTGTAATAGTAGTATGGTTAAGGTGTAGTAGTAGTATTGTTAACGTGTAGTAGTAGTATGGTTAGCGTGTAGTAGTAGTATTGTTAACATGTAGTAGTAGTATGGTTAGCGTGTAGTAGTAGTATATAAGTGTGTAGTAGTAGTAGTAGTACTGTGTTACTGATGTGGACTGTAACACTTTAATAAATGACATAAACAGTGAAAACATTGAAACCAAGTGTTTATGGACAAACTCCTGTCATTATTGTGGGCGTTCGTTCGTTGGCTGCAGCTGTGACTCTAATGCTCTTTGTCAGCGTCTAATAAAGGAAAAATGAAAACACCTTTGACTAATGAGATGTAGATTTTCACTGAAGCGCGTGTCCTTCTGAATATAGATGAGCTGCTTTTTCTACAACCTCAATGAAAGACAGTCGTTTTCAATAATTGTGTTGGATTTTGATAATTTTTTCACAACAAACTCTTGAGTCTAAACAACGGCATGATGGGAAACTCACCACGAAACCGGCTAAAATAACATAAAAAACAATAAATAACACAAAAAAAGATGTTAAACACACACACAGATGTTTTTAAAAACTGTTAAAAACACACAAATATGTTAAGATACTTTCCCACTTCTTTCTTTTAGAATCTGATGGTTCACCCTGACTTACCGACACATGCTCCTTTGACAGTGGTTCATCACCTCCACTGGCTACACACCACTTTCACAGAAAACAACAACAGGAATCAGGGACCCAGAAAAAGCTGGTCCGTCTGATGTCAAATAGACTTTAGCGTCACCCACGTGGGGTTAAGCCCGTCCCCTATTGCAGTGAATCTGAAGTAGTATTAGCATTAGCATCTACAAGAGAAGATGGCGCCACAGTAGCTGCTGCACAAACTGGGAAAAAATGGCGGATCAAACTGGTTCATGTGCTCTGTGTGGAAATAAAGCCTTGTTTTTTTTCCTGCATGTATTCAGAACAAGCAACAGCACAAACCCTTGTTGGGTGCTACTCTAGTAAAGGTAAACACACACATAGTGAGAGGGGAGGGAGGAGTGTTCCTTCATACATTCTGAGCCAATCAGAGACACTATGGGGCCATTTCACTGCCATTGAAAAAACAACTTGTCATTGTTGAAAACATTATATTGGTATTACAACAGGTATTGGTTTTGTAAAATGTTGAATGGAAAGATAAAATACAGACATTGATAAAACACAGTATTTTGGGAGGGTATTTTTGGATTATAATGTATTTTACAATCACAATATTTGAATTTTTTACAATGTTTTTTTTTCTTTCACGCTTCTCAGGTTTTCAGTTTCAATTTCAACTTCCTGGTACCGTTTTAACATGAGTGGGTGGGAGGAGATGGAGCGGGGGAGAGGGCGGGGCTTATAGCACAAGAACAGGCTTCTACATTCTGAGGAGAGGAGAGAGGAGCTCCCCCTGGTGGCTCCTCCCACCCCCTCATGTTAAAACAGTGCCAGGAAGTTAAAACTGAAACTGAAAACCTGAGAAACGTGAAAGAAAAAAATAAATAAATATTGTGATTGTAAAATACATTATAATACAAAAATACCCTAACCCAAAATACTGCGTTTTTTCAATGTCTGTATTTTATCTTTCCATTCAACATTTTATAATACCAATACCTGTTCTGTATTCGAGCTTTTCATGAATATTCAAATATTCGAAAATCATGTTCCATCCCTAGTAAAAAAATATATAGTTTTAGAAAAATACGGAGATGAAAATACTGATGTTTAAAATGTTTTAACACTGCTGCTTTTGTTCTTTATGGGGACGTTCACTATCACATTTTGAAATCTACTAATATTCATCGTATCTGATCTTATTCAGTAAATTCTGTGTAAACTGTCAGCGTTAGAGGCTCTTCTTCCTGAGGCTCACTTCGTATAATTATTTGATTTTACTTTTCAGACTCGTTTCATTCTTCTATTGTTTACTTTTGTCTGGGGTCGCATGGATCAAACTAAATGATTGTGTCGTCAAACGTTTCCTAAACAACTAATGCTGATGTGAAATGACAGGTTCATCAGGCTAATGATGGGGTTTGACAGAACATGAGCCTTTAAAGGACTTAAAGCAGATCTATTAAACCCATCTGTGTTTTTCTACAAACATACACAGTTATGACGGATGCAAAGTTACTAAACATGAGCCGTCGTGTTTATGTCGTAATCCTGCGACATGGTTTCATGCCACTCTAAACAGCTCGTTGGCAGATGTTCGCCACATGTGGACAAAACCTGACGCCAGGTTGAAGCGTGGAAGCGGCCCCAAAACACGCCCACCTGACATTTAATTCAAACTTTCGTGGGAGTTACGTTTCCAACCTGAAGAAGAAGAAGAAGAACAGAGAAGATGTCTCCTTTTTTTAAGGGTTTTCCTTTCCTGTTTCCAACCATAAAACTGTAGGAAGCTTTTATTTTTACTGAGCAACAGCCACAGCAAAAAGTATTTATTTACAGTAACATTAATTTATTAATTGGTTAATATTTTATTTTCATGTAGTTTTTATTATTATATTTATTTATTTATTAATATTTAAAATTTTATTATTTTGTATTTTTTTTTATTTTTTAATCTATCTTAATTTATTTTTTATTTATTTTGTGTTTTTAAATGTATTTATTAATTAATTGATCTATATTTTCATTTTATGTAATTTATTTATTTATTCATTAATTTATTTAATTTAATTTTGTATTTATTGTTATTCATCAATTTTTATTTATTTAAGTCTTTTTAAATGAATGACTGAATTGATTTATATTTTATTTTTCATGCAATTTATTTATTCATTTATTTATATTGAATTTTTTAATGCTATTTATTTAAATGTAATTATTCTATATCATTTATTTATTCGTTTTTTTCTGTAGATTATGTATTTATTCATTCATTTCTTTTTAGTCATTTATTTTATTTATTTTTAATTATTATTTAATTTAATTAATTCAGCTACAGAAGGATCACAGTTAAACGTTTGTCGACCACGAACATGTTTGACCGTTGGCGTCGACACCACACAGCTGGTATTTATTCCTGAGGAGTTTTTCATATCATAAGGTTAAAAAATTACAAGATCATTTTTTTCTAATATCGTTCAGCGCTAATTGTTGCCGTGATAAAGATGAGGCGTCTGAAGTAATGTCAGTATTGATGGAAATTTTTGGAAGTGCATTAAAATCCTGAACGAGGCATTTTTTTCCCCGTCGTCTTTGTCGGTCATTAATAAAAACCCTTCACAAAAATCTGCAACCAAGTGCCTGTTTATGATTTTGGTGTTTTTTGTTTTTTTTTTGTCTTTGTTGGCATGAGTGGGTCATGTAAATGTGCTTAATTTGCATATCAATTCTGCCAGAAAGTCATTTAGCTCCTTTTCGCTCTCCTTCTGCTTGATTATGTGGCGCTCTCACTTCAGCAGACAGGCCTCATTTACTCTCTTTCACAGCTGATCCACAGGGTATTTGTTTACTTTTCGCAGAGAGCCTCTTCATCGCTCGGCGCCGCATCAAAGTCTCTCGCTCCTCTTACGATTTCTTCGTCGGTGACAAAACGTGACTCAAATTACCTCTCCAACACGGCTGGTCTTCTTTCGTCCAAACAACAAGTGTGGTGGAAGAGAAACCCTTTCAAAACGATAGCTTTTATGCTAACGGCCTGTGAATGGGTAAAAACACCCGAGTCACCATGACAACATGGATGTTACTGTAATTAACCAGATTTGAAACAGATACTGAGCTGCTACACGGTTGTAGTCCGTATCTTCATGGTTGTCGTCCATATCTTCATGGTTGTGGTCCGTATCTTCATGGTTGTGGTCCGTATCTTCACGGTTGTGGACTATATCTTCATGGTTGTGGTCCATATCTTCATGGTTGTGGTTCGTATCTTCATGGTTGTGGTCTATATCTTCATGGTTGTGGTCTATATCTTCATGGTTGTGGTCTATATCTTCAAGGTTGTGGTCCATATCTTCACGGTTGTGGTCCATATCTTCACGGTTGTGGTCTATATCTTCACGGTTGTGGTCCATATCTTCACGGTTGTGGTCTATATCTTCACGGTTGTGGTCTATATCTTCACGGTTGTGGTCCATATCTTCACGGTTGTGGTCCATATCTTCACAGTTGTGGTTCATATCTTCACGGTTGTGGTCCATATCTTCATGGTTGTGGTCTATATCTTCACGGTTGTGGTCCATATCTTCACGGTTGTGGTCCATATCTTCACGGTTGTGGTTCATATCTTCACGGTTGTGGTCCATATCTTCATGGTTGTGGTCTATATCTTCATGGTTGTGGTCCATATCTTCATGGTTGTGGTCCATATCTTCATGGTTGTGGTCCATTTCATCTCTAGCTGTTGTCCTCTTCCTACCCCCCTCTGTTTTCCCAGGGTTCCAGAGAAGCCTATTCATGGCATCAAAGTCTCTCACTCCTCATGCTACTACTTTGTCAGTGGCGACAAACCTCGACTCAAATTACCCCTCTGTGAGGAAAACAACACGCCGGGTCTCTCGTTTCGTCCAAACGCCGAGGCCACTGAGGAACACCCCCCCCCCCCCCCCAGCTTTTTTTCTTTTCTTTTTGAAGTGCGATGGAGGAAAAACCCTTTCAAAATGATTGCTTTTATGCTAACGGCCTCTAAACGGCGTGATGGGCGAGCGGTGATGGTCCGCTCCGGTCGGGAGGCGGCAACGGCTCGGAGCGAAGCATCAATAAACAATGAAGGCTGTGTACGAAGAAGAGAGAGAGAGAGAGAGACAGAGAGGGGGCTGGAGGAGCTCTTCATTAGCTGTCGCAGCAGCAGCCTCCACTCGCCGCTTTTATCTGCGATGAGTCACTCTCCATCTGCGGGAGTTTCACTCCAGCGGCCTCGACCCCTCCCCCTTCTGTTCTTTCATGTTTTAAATCCACACTCTTGTTTCTCCATGTGTCACCTCCAGCTTTAGTCAACCAACTCTCCTTCTCAATTAAACCCCCTCCTCTTCCTCCTCCTCTTCTTTTTCCTCCTCCTATTCTTCCTTCTCCCCCTAACTATTGTCCTCCTCCTCCGCCTCCCCATCTTCCTCTTTCTTCTCCTCTTCCACCTCCCCATTGCTATCCCCCTCCTCTTCTTCCTCCTCCTCTGTTTCCTCCTCCCTCTACCCACCCTCCCTTTCCTCCTCCTCTTCCTCCTCCACCTCTTTATCCTTCTCTTCCTCCTTTTCTTCATCCTCCTCCTTCCTCCCCTCCCCATCCTCCACTTCCTCCATGTCCTCCTCCTCCTCCTTCCTCCTCCACCTCCCCATCCTCCTCCTCTTCTTCCTCCTCCTCTTCTTCCTCCTCCTTCCTCCCCTCCCCATCCTCCACTTCCTCCATGTCCTCCTCCTCCTCTTCTTCTTCCTCCTTTTCCCCATCCTTCTCTTTCCTCCCCTCCCCATCCCCCACTTCCTCCTCCTCCTCTTCTTCCTCCTGCTTCTTCCCCTCCCCATCTCCACTTCCTCAATGTCCTCCTCCTCTTCCTCCCCATCTCCACTTCCTCAATGTCCTCCTCCTTCTCCTCCTCTTCCTCCTCCTCCTTTTCCCTATCCTCTTTCCTCCCCTCCCCATCCCTCACTTCCTCCTCCTCTCCTCCCCATCCTCCACTTCCCCCATGTCCTCCTCCTCCTCTTCTTCCTCCTCCTTTTCTCCATCCTCCACTTCCTCCCCTTTCTCCTCCTCCTCCTCTTCTTCTTCCTCCTCCTCTTCCTCTTTCCTCCCCTCCCCATCCCCCACTTCCTCCTCCTCTCCTCCCCATCCTCCACTTCCTCCATGTCCTCCCCTTGCTCCTCATCCTCCTCCTCTTCTTCCTCCTCCTTTTCCCCATCCCCCACTTCCTCCTCCTCCTCTTCCTCTTTCCTCCCCTCCCCATCCCCCACTTCCTCCTCCTCCTCTTCCTCTTTCCTCCCCTCCCCATCCCCCACTTCCTCCTCCTCCTCCTCTTCTTCTCCATTTCCAGCACAAAATCAAATGAGCCAAAGTGTTGGAGAATTAAATCTAAAAGTGTGGCTGGTATTATCTCAGACACATGAGATGACCTGCTGGAGCCAATTAAAGCCACACAGAGCTTCCTCCTTGATGTTACGCTGTCGCTGATGTTCCATCTTCATCTTCTTACCTCCGGGCCTGTGTGATATTGGCTGTTTGATGGGACAAGTGAGCCCATTCCTGCTCATCTGTGTCACGTCAGAGGTAAGATGTTATGAGTCCACGGGTGTCGAGGAGACGTTCTGCAGCCGTGATCCCTGGAAAATGAACAGCTCTATGTGGACACCCCACGGTCATGTCTGGAGTGGTGGTGGGCGAGGTGTGTGTGTGTGTGTGTGTGTGTATATATATGTATGTGTGTATATATATATGTATGTGTGTGTGTGTGTGTATATATATATATATATATATATATATATATATATATATATATATATATATATATATATAAAATCAGCAATGATAATATCTAATACACTCTAAAAGGTAAAACATTTTTCTTTATTTTTTAAATATGAAGTGATACAAGCGTCCTGATCATCACCAGTCAACAAACAACACGGTGGTGCCTGCACTCCCACGGGATCAGTGAGACCCAATGCAAAGCAATGCAGCGCAAGGCAAATTTTGAAAGCACACAGTGGGCATCGGTGGGAGGGGGAGTACACAATATGGGAGGGGCAGTAAGCTACAGTCCTAAAAACGTGTAAAAGCCATAAGTTATTAATTTTGACAATCATATATATGTGAGATGGGGGAGGTCCCAGACCCACCGAGGTTGAATCCCCTGGGCGGGCTGGCAGACCCCACCCATTTTGTCTCACCCTCTTGAACTCTGTCAACTTTCCTTCAGGTACTTGTTGACTATCGGCCTGGTAAATAATATCATGTAAAAAACATCCAACAGAACAGACTGATACTGATACAAGAAAAAAAAAAGTCATGGTTTATCATTAATTTAAAGTATTTTTCATGAGTTGAAGCTAAATGGTCCCAGAATGGAAAGAGTTAAAGCAGATGAGACGACACCAGTAGAATAAAGGCTGTGTGTCTTTTAGGAAACATGATGAACAGATGTTAATTAAAGAAAAAGAAATGAGCCCAATATTGGAAACTGTTGGTGATAATTTTTAGTACAATAGTAATGAAAGTGGCAGAAAACGGTCAGTTTTTGGAAAACGGCCGTCATCAATTACTGGAATGAATATTGCAACTTTTAATCACATAGGAACTTAATGAAGACACAGGAAACTGTGAAAGTATTTGAAGTTTGTACAAGGTCACTTTTATTCTTTCTATTTCCTGCAGTTGAAAACATTTTTGGCGTATACTCCTTATATTTTTATAAATATCTGCACTTTATACTCCTTATATTTATATAAATATCTGTACTTTATACTCCTTATATTTATATAAATATCTGTACTTTATACTCCTTATATTTATATAAATATCTGTACTTTATACTTCTTACATTTATACAAAAATCCTGCTAGGAAAAAAAATAAAAAATCTTTGGGAGTGAAGTAGAAGTTTCTGGCACACCTTTGCCTTTGTCACAGGAAGAGCGTGTAGTAAAAAATAAATAAATTTAAAGTACGCCATAACTGGACTTAAGTAAATTGTTTAGGTGTCTCTACTTTACTGGAATATTTATTTTTCTGTAAACTTTGGACTTTTCCTCCCCACATTTGTTCAAAAACATCTGTACTTTATACTCTTTACATTTATGTAAATATATATACATATATATATATATATATATATATATATTACTCTATTTTATTTATATACACTTTAATATGTTTTTTTAGTTAATTTTAGTGTATTTTAGTATACTTTTAGTGCATTTTAATATATATTTTAGTACAGTTTGGTACATTTGTAATGTATTTTTATAGATTTCAGTATATTTTTAGTGCATTTTAGTATATTTTTAGTACATTTTAGTATATTTTTGTCCGCTTTACTCTATTTTCAGTGCATTTTACGATTCAGTCCTATCCAATACTACCTACTATTTTTGTTGGTATCATTGTATTTGTCCAAACAAATGGACTTTTAGTTCGACCAGGTGTTAAAATGAACAAGGAATGAAAGAAAGCAAAGGATGGTAGAATATTTTTTGACTGTGGGTGAAAAGTCTGAAGTTTTAAGCTCAACAATTTCATCATCTTCTAAACCAAGTGAATGTTCTTGTGCTGTATCTGCAGAGCAGCTGCTGTGGGTTCTGTCGAAGCTCTGGTGCAGATCCAGCTTCTGCTGGAGGTGGAATTTGGACAGACTGTAGACAGAATGACTGACACTCGCAGTTTCACTAAATGTAGAGTTGTCCACGAAATGGATGAGATGATCATTTAGTGTCCAGTCAATGTTCCTATGGAAATGCTGAGATTAAAATAACCACCAGGCTGCAGTTGGGAACAAGTGGGGACAGGCATCAGGAACTACAGAGCTGCATTTGTGACGGAATGTTCCGACATAGAAGAATGACAAGTGAAAGTCTGTCAGTTCATTCACAAAGTCCAGGTTTAGCTTCGGAAAAATCAAGAAACAAGATGGAACTTGTTGGTCTGCTGGGCTTTTAGGAGCTGATCTGAACTGGAAAAAAAAATACTCTCTAGAACACAGGTGTCAAACATAAGGTCTGGATGAATTTGTGAAATGCAAAAATAGATATAAAGTTATTAATAATCCTTTTAGTTTAGGTTCTGTATCCAGATCAATTCAATCTGAAGTGGGTCAGAACCAGCAAAATTATATAATGAAAAACTTGAGTAATAAACGTTTGAATATGATATAAAAGTAAATAAATACTTGGAAAATGAAGAGAAAATGAGAAAAGTAGTTTAAAAATAAGGAAAAACTTCACCAAAAACCTTTAAACATGGCATAAAAGTGAAAAATTAAAGAGAATTTGAGAAAAAAAAAAACACTTAAAAACATGTATTTATTTCAATTTTTTAGAATTTAGTTATTTGTATTTCAATTTTTGTATTTTATTAATTTATTTGAATTTGAATTATTATTTAATTCATTTATTTATTTGGTATGTTCTTCATGTATGCATGTTTTTTTTTTGTTTAAGTTTTTTTTTATCTATTTTCAAATTTATTTAGTTTTAAACATGTTCCAATGCCTACTACAAGGAACATTTGATCAAAAATAAATTAAATTATGCAATTGGGAACAAAAACCCTGAAACATGATCCTTTCAACCCTGATACTAAAATAAATATATCTTTAACAAAAATCTAAACTTTAATTCCCTCTGACTCTCAGGAGGTAAAAAAAAACCCTGATATTTTTAGAGTTGATAATGTAAACTCTGAGTTTATTCATTCAGCTTCAGGAAACAGAAAAACCCTCTTCACTTCTAATGTCACAATATGTCGGAGTCAAACGGTCTCTGGAGTGGATGTTGTCGTTCAATCAAACTGGTTCTAGTTTGGTTTCAGTGGTTGATTTGTGCAGATGAGCTGCTCTCCTCTCTGTAGCGTGCAGAAATCTCTGCTCGTCTCTGTATTGCAGAGCGCTGCTGAGCCGGACCGGGGGTGAAATGACAGCGAGCGCCTGCTGGGAGATTTTCCGGGCGTATGGGTCCATTTTCTGGTTCAGATCAGGTTAGCGCTGTTGTAAAATTGAGTTTATTTGGGCGTAAAAAAACCTCCAATGAGCTTATGAAGGCTGCCCCCCCCCCCCCCACTTGTATATCGAGCGTCCCTGGCACTTCTTTTAGATTTCAGCGGCGTTCTTGGAGATATTGATTAAAGCTCCCTGGGCCTGAAAGAGATCACGTGATCACATGCTAATTCTTGAACGTTGCGAACGTCTTTAAAAGTTCTCGATGTTGATTCGTGCACACTTTCCACTGGGGGGGGGGGGGGTCACACGGGGCCACATGGTGCTTCTCATTATCAGCAGCTGTGTATATACGGTTCTAAATAGTTTCTGAGTGCGATCCTTGGCCGGACCTTAAATGTTTGATGAGTTAAAGCAGTGTGATTCCCTGGTGTCTGAGGCTGATCTGCATTTGTGCAGAGTTGTCAGAGCGCAGACACTTAGCGCTCCGTCAGCCTCCTGCTAACACGCTGCTATCGCTGCTGCTTTAGATATCCACAATAATGAAAAGAGCAGCCAGTCTTTCAAAGAGGACTTCAGAACGGTCTCTCTCTCTCTCTCTCTCACTCTAACTCGGTGCTGAATACAATCTCTTCTCGGGCTACAATAAAAATGTTCTTCTTCTTCCCCCGGCAGCGCTGACCTCGCTCCTCACTCGATCACGTCCCAAAGTCACAGCTCATCACTAAGAAGAGATAGAGGAGTCCGGAAAGTTCCCCTTGTTGTTGTTCTTCTTCTACTGCCACAGCTCCTTTTATGTAAAAGCTCAGTAATGAACGCTCAAAAACCAATGAAATATGTCCGAACAGTAGAGATGGAAGATTATCTTATACATATCGATGTGTGAAGCTGCGAGTGAATGAAAAGTTTGGAATTATTTATTGACTATACACTTTACATTATTGATCCATTATTCATTCACTCTCACATGCTCACTCTGGTGGTGATAAACTACATATGTATCCACAGTTGACTGACTGACATTTTGTGCCTGTGGCCCCTCCCACCACCACCAAGCATTCACACACCAGTGTGAGTGACACTGGAGGCAGGAAGGTGACGTGTCTTTGCCCAAGGACACAACGGACTGACTAGGACAGAGCAGGATTTGAACTTCCAAACCTTCAGTTATTGGACAACCTGCTCTACCAACTGAACCGTGGCCACCCAGTCTGCATCAGTCCTCATGTCGACATCTGGCACCGCCGACCGCCTTGTCCACTGACGCTCAGAGCTGCAGTCAAACTTTTACATCAGGGGGAAACCCCACAGGGGGGAGGTGTTACTGGGATCTCGCCGCTGCCGCCACCTCACCATCCATCAGCATCAGGAAGAAGGTGGCATCTGATTGCTTTGCCCTCGCTGCCGTCCTCCGCCTCCTCCTTTCATTTGATGTTGGCGCTCGTCCAGATGCTAACGAGGATTGGCTACGGTCGTCTTTTTCTTCCTGCAGATGTGGCGTCTTTCCTCCGCCGCTCGTCATCAAATCAAAAGTGGCAATGGGAGTCTTGAAAATTGTCACCGAGGAGGAAAAACAGTGAGAGGGAGCATACAGTCAGCAGTTTGGGAAGGGAGGGAGGAGTAATTTAGTGTCCCACCGTGGGCGTGCGGGTGCTTCCTGAACATGTTGAACCTGCTGGTGCTAACGAGCAGAGCACGTGTCCTGCCAGAAGCTTTTAAACATCCCCATTGCGGTGCAAAGCGGTGAAAGAGGCAGCTTTTAATGGCAGCATATGGCTGCACAGGATCGTCCACTGATGTACCATCATGGGACCCCTCCCCCCCCATCCCCTCATCCCCCCACCCCATCTCATGCCGAGGCCCTGCTCTGAAACCAGGCCAGATGTCCGTGTCTTCACAAATACTAGCGCCCTGTCCTGATGTCTGGAGGCTTTACTGGCAGCGGCAGTTAATGATAATGACCATGATTTTTATGGTTCTGGTTTTAATAACAGATGAGGAAGGTGATTAAAAAAAGTTACAGGTACATGAATTAAAGCAGCTGAGAGAATGAGTGGAACCAACTTTCATGGATTTACACACACACACACACACACACACACACACACACACACACACATATATATATATATATATATATATATATATATATATATATATATATATATATATATACATACATACATAAATACAGTGGTATCATACAGTGAATATTTCATGAATGAGTTGCATTTTACATGTAAAAGGCCTGATTTGTTCCAAGGCCCCAAATACTACCCCTTAACCCTTTAAAAATTATAAAAAATTTTTTTACCAATTTTGTATGAAAATATGTGTTAAAAGTAAAAGAAAATGTAGATTTAAATTTTAGATGTAATGTAATGTATTGGTGTCAGTGGGTGGGTCTTCACTGACTGAACATTAAACATTAAACCATTAAAATGAACATTTTCATACCATTGGGTTTGTTTTGTTACTTTCACCTTCAGCTGTGTTTGTTAACAGACTTTGGTGGGATGTGGATCCAGGGACGATTGCCTTTTCGTGATCTTCCTGGGGTGCGTGGGGCATGTGCGTCATCAGGGTGGCGATGGCATGGCTCGTGGACATTTTTTTGGGGTCTTTTTTTTCTGTGGGTCTGTGGGGTTTCGCTGCCATGTCTTCTGTTCTTGCTGGTAGAGTGATGGCTGCCTCCTCCTTTTCTTGTCATCTCCTGTTTCACTTCTGTTGGTGGCGCGGCCCGCTTCTTCTTTTCGTTTGCATCATGAGTCACTTTCTTTGGGCTCATGGGCTGTGGTGGGTTTTCGGTGGGCACCCTTGGGGGACTCGAAGGACAGCGGTGGCCTTTATACATGTATGGTTAGAGGGTCAAAGGCTCACCAAAAGAATCATGGGTAGCTCCTTCATAGCCAATGGGAAGCTACGTACAGTACATACATGATGTAGTTACATACAGTAGGTACAGTAATGTACATAGTATTTATGTCTTGGAGGTTTCGGTTTCATTTTGTGAATTGAATTTCCTTTTGTATTCAGAGATGAAAAATTCAGGCAAAGGTTTTTCGTTATTTGGATTATTCATTAGCTGGGTCTTTCGTAAATAGAGGTACTACTGTGTGTGTATGTGTGTATATATATATATATATATATATATAT
This sequence comes from Siphamia tubifer, assembly GCA_020466265.1. Classification (NCBI taxonomy): domain Eukaryota; kingdom Metazoa; phylum Chordata; class Actinopteri; order Kurtiformes; family Apogonidae; genus Siphamia; species Siphamia tubifer. Next base: position 5,536,456 of record CM035792.1, on the reverse strand, counting down.
ATATATATATATATATATATACATATACATACAGATAAAAGATGAGGAAAGTGATTAAAAGAAACTTAAAGGTACATGAATTAAAGCAGCTGAGAGAACGAGTGGAAACACACTTTCATGTATTTTCGTTGGGTTTTTATGTTTTTTTTGTGTGAAAACCCAAGGAAGCCAAATTCAGAAAAAGTGATGAAATAGCTTTGAACATTCCCACCTACAAGTACAACGCTCATCATTTAATCATGTGAGCGACTCAACGTCTGATCTTTCAGTCAGGAAAAGACCATTTCTGACATCTTAACTTGTTTATATATATATATATATATATATATATATATATATATATATATATACACACTCTGCATTTTTATCACATTTGTCCAGAGGTGGTGAAAGTACAGATATTAGTTCAGATATTTATGTAAACTAGTGCAGAGCCCGTAGAAAATGTGAGATTGTTTGCTACTAATGTGTTGTGGAAGTGGCTAAAATAAGTTGAAAGTTGCTGAAAGAAAGACTATAATAATTAGTTGAGGCTGTTTTGGAAGTGTGTACTGGAGTCTGTGAGTATGCTAATGCTAATGGTGTCAGTTCTTACTGCTGGTGGAATTAGTAAAACGCAGTTTCAGGTGGTACAGACAGTCTACCACTGTAGTGGTTTGTGTCATGCTAACGCAGGCCACACCAATCAAGACCCAGCAAGATATATTATTATTACTGCTGTGAAGTGAGCCGCCAGTCACTCAAATGTCACTGTTGACTTTCAGACTTTAATGCACGAAATGCAGGAAACTGGGCAATGTGGCTCCGCCTACTAAACTACAGCTAACAAAAAAAAAAAAAATGAAAAGGGTCTAAAAGTGAAGTGATGAAGCTGAACGGTGGAAAAGCCAAATATTAATGTAGCCTACAGTCATTAAGGTTGGTGCAATGTTCAGTTGAAGGTGAATCAGACGTTCCACCTGTTAGTTCAGTAAATTACGAACCTTGTTTAACTTATGCGAATGCACTGTAATAACCTCAGTCGCAGCCAGACTTGCTGTGGCCGCAACAATGACAAAAATATCTCCAAATTCTTGTGGGGACTGAAGTTGTTAGTGGTGTGTAGCACAGTTGTGTTGTTGTCTTAATGTCCTATTGGCATGGGATAAGTATTACCTATGGACCACTGCTAATTCAGAATAATTAAGGAGAATGTCTGACTTCTTAGTCCCATACAAATGCACCATGTCTGTGTTTTACTCAGTAATAATTTCACCACAAATTACTTACTGTGTTTTGCCGATAGACAGACGCCCAGAGATAATTCATGTCCTGTGTGAATGCACACATTGAGACCTTGTCAAAGTCCATAACAGCAGTTAGTTGTCATTAGTAAATTACTACGGCGCAGCTGTAGCCACATCACGACTTAGACAATGTACAGGACGATGCTCAGAGCGGCAAAGTTAGAAAGAGCAAAGAAATGAGTTGAATATCTTTGTTGTTGTTGCACTGTCATCTACCATAGTACTGGAAAGTCACCCTCCAAATGTTGGATCATCTGGTTTGTGGTTGTGCAGGTGTTAGACGTTCCACAGACAAACAGGACACACTACAGATAGAGATTTTTTTTTTTTTTTTTTTTAAAGATAGATGTAAGGAGTGTAAAGTATAGATATTTATCAACAAATGTAGGGAGGAAAAGTCCAAAGTTTAAAGAAAAATAAAAATTCCAGTAAAGTACAGATGCCTAAAAAAATGATCCTGTTTCTAAGCAGCGCTCACAGTTGGTATTAAAACATATCTGACATTTTTTTTAGTCTATATTTGATTTTATTTAGTTTTGTTTTGTATAGTTTTATTTGATTTGGCCTTTCAGTTTAGTTTTCCTCACTTCAGGGTCTTTTTTATTCTTATTTTGAGGAATTTGCTGCAGTTTCTTTGAGTTTTTAGGTTTTAAGAGCAAAGCCTTGAAAAAGATTAAAGAAAGCAGAACATCAGATATTATCTCCATATTAATACAGATGTACCAGTTTATCTGTTATCAGCCAATGGCGTCACAGCATCTTTTCACCCGTATCATCAGATATTTATCTGTTAATGTTTTCTTTTTTTTTCTTCATAAAATTCAAAACTGTTCAATTATAGATAATGTGACAAGCATGTGAAAGACTTTAAAATACTAAGAATTTATAATTATAATGAGGATTTACTTGTTAAGATGAGCATGATGTCTTAAAACAAATGTCTTTCTGGTGACTTCTCAATGAACTTTGCTTTTTAGAAATGGTTTATCATCACTTATTATGTTTTTTATCTTGTGTATGGATTTTATTGTTGTGAAAATCAGGTATTTTCTTGAGAAAAGGTGAATTTTATATTAAAGTTCACCATTAACTGTGTTCATCCACTGTCAGTGGTTTATGCAAAAAAATGTTACTGATACTTAATAAAATATACAAAAAAAGGTCAGTTTTTCCATTATGCTGCTTTATAACAATATGTAACATAATTTGTAAATTAATTAAATGTGTTGAACATGTGGTTAGCTAACTACAGTATATATTGTTAACCAACTACAGTGCATGCAGTTAGCTAACTACATTACATATGGTTATCTAACTACGGGGCAAAATCACAGTTGATGTTAAAATGAGAGAAAAGATTAAAATACACATTAAAACACATGTTTATAAAACATTAAAATTTAAGAGCCATTAAATGACACGTAAAAATGTTGAAATATCCTTTAAAACATTTTAATCACATATACAGATGATAAAGATGTTTAAAACGTTTAAGAAATGAAAGATAGAAAGAAATTAATTTAAGGGGGGGGGGCAGCAGCATCTTTTGAGTTGTTTTAGGGAAGGCTTACAGTCCCACAGTTTGAAAACCTTTAAAACATCTTTAAAATGTTTTAAAACCCATGTATTTAAAGCTCAGACGCAGGAGCAGAGAAAGTCACGGTGCAGACGGAGCTCGATTCCCTGGACGTTAGTTTAACAGCGTGTGGTTAAAAGCTGCGTCAACTTCACTTTTCGCTCTTTCTACAACAGTTTCATCAACACAAACTCAACACGACTTCTGGGAAAATAAAAGCGTGGTGGGTAATGAAGGGCGCCGTATGCAGCCGGCGCAGCCACCCCATATTTTCCACTCTTTAAATCTCCATTATTTACACTCGGCCCGTCTTTGATATCTGCCCCCCCCCTCCCCCCTCCACCCCAGCCCCCTCGTGTTGTGGGTCCGGCCCTGTCCGTCTGAAGGTAAAAGCCTCCGAACCACCGGGGAACGACAGGGGCTTAACGCGCTGATGTCAGACGCCTGAAACATTTTCATCATCCGGCAACAGCAGCCGAATGTTTTCAATTCAATTAATTCTTTTCATGATTTAGTCATTTTTCAATTTCACTAAACGCGTCAGAGCAGTTTTTCTTCTGCTTGTTTTTTAACACCGTTTTTACCCTTGTTTTTTTTCTGTTTGTTCATGTCCAGACGTGAAAACACTTTTTTCTCCTCCAGCGGAAAAAAGAAAAAAAAAAAACGCATAAAAGTAGAAAAACGGGTTCAAAGTTAAAACTCCAAACAAAGAAGACGTTTTATTAATGACAAAGTGAAGACGATAAAACTGTTGAAGCTTCAAAACAAATGAAAAAACATCGACTGGAAATAAGCAACATTAGTTTAAGTCCAGTGTGAAGGAGGAGAAGAAGAACTATGAAGAAGAAACACTACGAAAAAGAAGGAGAAGAAGAAGCCAAATGACCTCTAGTGTGTTTCCATGGTGACGTGGGTGTGGTTTATCGTTGGTTACTGGTGGTTTCGTCAGTTTCAGGTGGTTGTGACCACGCTTCCACCTCCAGCTTCTGTTTGTCTCCATGAATAAGGACCAGATTTCACTGCGTTTCTTTATTTTTTTTTTATCTTTAATTTTGCAAAAGCTCCGTAATCGACTCAGTTTTTCATCTTCTTTTACGTCTTTTACGTCATTTTCGTCTGGTTTCATCATTTGCATCAGTTTCATCTGGTTGCGTCTTTTACCTAAATTTAGTTTTGTTTCCTCTTGGTCCTTCACTCTCTTCATCTGGTCACAGCTTTTATGTTTTATGTTTAAATCTTGTCAGATCTTTGACATTTTTGTCTCATTTCATCGTCGTCGGTGAATATTACACCTCGTTTTTTTTTTGTCGTTTGTTAATTTGTTGACGTTTTTATCTTTTTATGTCATTTTCACCTCGTTTCATCTTTTGTCTAAATGTAGTTTTGTTACTTCACAGTGTGTGTTTCATTTTGGTCATGTTATTTATAATTTTTTTGGTTTATTATTCATTGTTGTTCATTTTATCAGTCACTTTTGCTGATTTTGTTCATTTTGTTGCTTATTTTATTCCTTTTTCTCCATTTTCTTTTTGTATTTTATTATTTTTCTTCATTTGTGTTCTGTTTGAGTCTTATTTTTTTCATATTACTTATTACTTCATTATTATTTTTTATTAAAATGTATTATTTTGGCTGTTTAAATGTACTTAAATGTATACAGCAAAAGTAATTTACTTAAAGTTAAACTTAAATTTCATGAGTTCTCTATCTAGAACAGTAAATCGCACCCTGATAAGAATCACATCCAGTGTAGAGGATGAAAATGCCTGCGTTTTAAAGTTGAAATGAAGTCTACGACAAAGTATGGTGAAGCAGTAACACAGGCAAAAAAGGACATTATTTTTGTCAATTCCATTAAGAATGAGTGGGGGTTTTATTTGGCATACTAATGTGAAATCCATACGACATATCGTAATTATAAGACCACACATGTCATCTCTGGTCTAATCTGAAGAGTTTTTTTCTATTTACTATAGGAGACATGTAAACATGCTTTGTTTCTGTTATTGCAGCAGTTTTTCTGTTGTTTTATGTGATTGTGTTTTTGGTTGTTGCATCTTCCTTATGTTTGCAGCATTTTGTCGATGCGGTGAGTTTGGCCCTGTTGGCCACTGTATTCAAGTGCATTTGAAGCTTAACCCTTTAAACTTCCACTCAATTTCACCTACATTTCTTAATAAATTCAATTAAATGTTGTTCTTGAACCATTTTCATAACATGCAGTTGGTGTTTGATTATATAATAAATGAAAATATTAAGATGAAAACTGGGATATTAGTGGCAGGTCCTGTTAAATGATGCAAAGGTTAAAACATTTGTGGAAATTTATTGATGTTTTAATGTGTTTTGCACTATATTTGGAGAATTTTTCTGGTTTGTTTTTGATGTTTTGGGTTTTTTTTATTTGATTTGAATGATTTGTTTCAAACATGTGCAAAGTGCAACAATAATCAATACAACAATAATAATAATAATAACAATGACATGTCTGAAAAGGAGTAGGATGAAGCATAAGCTTATTTAATCCTACCCCTTCTTCACTTCCCCAATAACCTAAATTCATCTTATAGTAATATAGTGCATAGTACAAAAAAATATGATAATAATAAAAATAATAAGAATAATAATACCAATAATCAATAACTGAAGTACTAAACATAGACATATATACAAAAAAACAAACAAAAAAAAAAAAAAGCTAAAAACAAATGAGCAGACAGGAAAGTAGGTAACAAATAGTTTTTTTGTTGTTTGTTGTTTTCTTTTTTTCCTCCCTTCCTTCTTCTTCTTTTCCCTTTCTTTTTTCTTCCTTTTTTTTCTTTCCTTTTTCTAAGTTGTCTGCATTTTGTTCTTATTTTGTTGTTTTTGTTGGCGTTCGACTGCGTTTGTTGGAATATGGTTCCTATAAAGGTTCAGATCAGTTGTTTTGAGTGATTGTACGTGTTGTCGTTATTTTATCGGAAAGTGGTTTATATCTTCTGATGTGTGAGAATGTCCGTTGTCAAACTCCATTAGGTCATGTGACATCTGGGACTATATACGGACCCTTGGAAGTTTAAAGGGTTAAACATCAGGTTGTTTTTGAAAACCCAGATATTTATTTATTATATTAAAAGGTGCAGAAAAACAAAGAAGCGTATCAAAGCCGCTGCTGAGACTGTAACTAAGCATTTGTGTTTCATTCCTCAACCTTCCCTCATTCTCTACTCTTTGTTTTCCATTTCCTCAGACATTATTTTTCACACTCAAAGGTGTCTCTCCGCTTCAGTGTCATCATGTTAAGGTTCTTTTTTCTCTCTTTTTTTTCCCGTCCCTGCGATAGTTCCAGACCTACAATTCAGGGCACTTGTGATTCTCTGCTCCTTCTGTCTGGCAATCCTATCACCCTGACCATCTACCTCTCCAGCAGCCACTCCATTCTCTGCTTATGTTTGTTTAATACTCGGTGGAGTTGTCTGCGCGCGATTGGCTGTCTGAGGTGTGATGCCCAGAGATTTCCAATTGATGGGATGGAGAGGATGGAAGGAGAGCGAGCGGAGGAGGAGAGGTTATAGAAATGGAGGAGAAAAGACAAGAGGCCCAGTAAAGTGTTTTGGTCCACAAAGCATCGGGGCAGACTATTTACTGGAGAAAGATACAGACAAAGTCGAATGGAAAACCCAAAGTCTTCAGTGGAGTGTTGGGAATTCATTTTTCATGAGAAATTGCACAGTTTTGCAGCAGCGTATTGAACCGCACTGCTTTAACCTCTGGTGATTTTTGTTTAAAACGCCTGAAAAACTATAATTTTAACTGGAATGAAACCCTCTATTATGTTGAAAATTAATTACATTGATTAGGTTGTGTATAAATCAACCCAAAATAGTAAAAAAAAAAAAAAAAAAAGAAAAACAGGTTAAACCAACAATAACCTTATTTTATGTGAATACTGTTTTTTCCCACAATGCTATAGTTAAGAACTATTTGAGTTTCCCATTACATGACTATTGTTTGTCATATTTATTATTACGTTTTCATATACAAAACATTTCAGTATTTAGGAACTCTTTTCTTTTTTTTTCCATATTATTTTACTTTTCATGATAAATTGCAGTTTTGAAGCAGTGTATTGAACCGCACTGCTTTAACCTCTGGTGATTTTTGTTTAAAACGCCTGCAAAAACTATAATTTTAACTGGAATTAAACCTTGTATTATGTTGAAAATTACATTGATTATCTTGTGGTTCAATTTATTTTGTTGTTTTGGGTTATACAAAACATGCTCAACTAAAACTATCACAAAAAAGCGAAGAAAAATCCAAAAAACATTCAAAAACACTTCTAAAATACAGAAAAAAAAACACCAAAAAATTTGATAAAATATCCAAAACATGGAAAATGTATGAATGTATATGTAATTATCTTGTTTATTCAACACCTTCAACAGTTTCAAAACAACTGTAAACAAATGTTCCATTGAATTGTGTTATAATTTTTAATCAGATTAATCATAATGATGGATTAATCCAAGTTAATGCCTTAATTTTACAGAACTTATACATACACAGTAGTACCTCAATTACGAAAGACCCAACAAACGAATAATCCAAGTTATAAAACGTCTTTACGTGACATTTTTATCTGTGAATACGAAAGAAAATTCAAGTTCCCAAAATAAACCACCGAAACTTAAATTCGTACGTCCTGTACACTTGTACGTAGCATCATATTTGTTGTTTGATAGAGTTGTTCTCCCATTGGCTATCTCCCAATGCCCCACTGGCCTCCCATTGTGTAGGAGGGAGTTACCCATGATGCTTTTCGTGCGTCTTTGACCCTCATTGGTCACAGAGTTCTTATCGCAGTCAGTGTGGAAGCACCTTTACTGTTGTTTGGTGAGTTTTTCCAGTGTGCTCGTTACAACTTTATTATTCGTTATTCAACATGGGCCCAAAGAAAGTGATTCCCGGTCTGTCACCAAACACTACCGTAAGTGAAAGTGGATCCAAACGCAGTGAGCACAATTAAGACAACCACAATGGTATGTTAGTGATTTGCATGTGTTGTTTATTTTAATGGGTTAATGAATAATTTTCTTGTACTTTTAACACATATTTCATACAAAATGTGTATACTTTTATAATTTTCAAAGGGTTTAAGGGGTAGTATTGGGGGCCTTGGGAACAATCAGGACTTTTATATGTAAAATGCGACTCTACTTCACATTACAAAACTACTTCTGGAACAAATTGATTTAATAAATTGAGTTAACACTGCATATGTATCTATATGGATCTAACAAATATAAGAATAATACAATAGTTGTGAACAGCTTTGATTGTATACTTTCTTTTATTTAACGTATTTTCAGATTCAATTAAGTGTTTGTGTCAAATTCCAGCTCGTTTGTGGGAATATTTTCTGACAAACATTCCATAAGTTCAGAGCAGACTCATTAAATCCTTTTCCTCCAGAAGGCTGTGGAGCTCTGCATTGAAACGCTGAGGAGCTAACCTGTGTTTGGATTCTATGAAAGCGCTGCCGCTGCACCTTTGAGCCAAACGCCGACTCTTTTCACACAGAAAAACACGTCCTTCATCATTCACCGACGGAACAACAGACGAATGGAAGCAAAGGAGAAGCTGCTGAAGGACTTTAAGAAGAAAACAAAACGCTTTCAACTGCATCTGAAGATCAGGTGAAAATGCTTTCATTCATCCTCTTAGAGAAGATAAAGACAGAGACGCTCGACTGCTGTTTAGAAAACTATCCAGATACTAGAGGAGAAGAAGACACTCAATTACACTGTTTACATAAGTTTTTATTCCTGTTTAATCCAGAATAAAGGTTCATTCCTCTTCCAGATGAACCATATAAATACATAATTCCAGATGAAAACGATAATTAATAATTCAACTGAATTAAGAATAAAGTCACAGGTTTAATGTGATCTAATTCAATAATTCCTCTGACATGAAAACACTTAATTATTCCTGTTGTTCTGCACATGCTCCTGCTCTGGTCGCCATGACGCACATACACTATTTCGCGTTGATGATACACATATTTTGTATTTATGTCACACATATTTCCTGATAATGACACACATTTCAAATATTTTGTTAATGTCGCACATATTTTGCATTGTTAATGTCGCACATATTTTGCATTGTTAATGTCGCACATATTTTACGTTGTTGATGTCGCACATCGGCTGTGGGCATTAGTTTGTTGATTCCTATGGTTTATTGGGTCGAGCTGCTTCTTCATATTTCTGTAATAATAAAGTCAAACATCACATGTCGTATCTGGTTAAACATGTTGATAGTTGAAACAAACACACATTTAAAAACCTGTTAAAATGTCTTTATTGTTGTAAAAACAGTGTTTCTGTCGAGCAGCCGTTTTCTGTTGACGTGACAAACAGAGTTAATCTGAACACCATCAGCTGGAAGTGTTTGGGTCAGTTCTCATCTGGGTTCATCTCATGGACAATCATCCATCTGAACTGGATACATGGTTACACCCCCCACCTCCACCCCACATGGGTGGAGGGATCCTTAAAGGTGTTCTCCTGCATCACCCCCTCACCCACAGAAGTCACATTAACCTGAAATATTTCATCTTATTGTTTTAAGGCGACAGTGAAAGATGAGGCTCCATTTATTTACAAACAAAACAGCTGGAAGAGTTTACCCTATCCTCCTCTTCCTCCTTCTCCTCAACCTCCCCCTCTATCCTTATCTTCTCCCACCTCCTTCTCTATCTTCCTCCTCTTTCTCCTCCTCCTCTATCCTCCTCATCCTCCCCCTCTTTCTACTCCTCTATCCTCCTCTTCCTTCTCTATCTTCCTCCTCTTCCTCCTCCTCCTCAACCTCCCCCTCTATCTTCCTCCTCTTTCTCCTCCTCCTCTATCCCTCTCTATCTTCCTCCTCTTTCTCCTCCTCCTCCTCTATCCACCTCCTCCTCCCCCTCTTTCTCCTCCCCTATCCTCCTCCTCTTTCTCCTCCTCTATCCTTCTCTTCTTCCACTTCCTTCTCTATCTTCCTCCTCTTCCTCCTCATCCTCCCCCTCTTTCTACTCCTCTATCCTCCTCTTCCTTCTCTATCTTCCTCCTCATCCTCATCCTCCTCCTCCTCTATCATCATCCTCCTCTTCCTCCTGCTCCTCCTCCTCCATCAGTGCATGGAGCTTTGCACAAATCACACAAAAGGACCCACTGCTGTTTAATTTCAACAGGCGATCAATTGCCAATCAACAGGACTATATAGGTAATCACCAGAATCTTCTGAAGGAGTAGAAAGCCAATTTTCTCCACCTATATCTGAGCGAGCGGGATCCCCCTCATTGATTGGACGGTGAATACGGCCCTGGAGCTGTTTGTTTATGACGATCAGGTCTTTTCTGTGGAGCAGATGAAAAGCAGAGCCGCTCACTTTCACTTCAGGACCCAGATCCTCCACTGAACGTTAGCATCAGCGCTAACGACCGATTGACCCAGATGTTTTTTACATTAGCATCAGCGCTAATGACTGATTCGCCCACATTTTTTGCTGTTATTTCCTGTATTTCTGAACAGGTTTTGAAAATGTTTTGGATTTTTCATCACTTTCTTATGTTATCTTATTGAATTTTTTTGTAGACTTAGCATGTTTTTCTTTCTTTTCTTTTTTTTACATTTTCTTCAACATATTTTTTGTTGTGTTTTAGATTCTCCTTCAGTCATTTTTTATGATATTTTACTGAATTTCTTTTACCATGTTTTATTTTATTTTATTTTTCTCTTTGCATTTTTTGCAGCAAAAAAAGAAAAAGACACAGAACAGATAAAAAGCTGCATCATTATGAAATAAGTTTCCTCCAGAAAAATAATAGACTCTGAAGTTCTCCTGCAGGATGAAAATGAAGCCGATGTCTGTTGTGATTGGCCAGTAATCATCAAATATTCGCAGAAATAAGATCCGACAAAACCTACACGAGCAGAATCTAGACGACAATAAGACAGTGTTTACATAGAAATGAGATGTTACAGAATAAATAAACGAGCTTCTCCTGGAAACTTGCAGCGACCAGAACACAACTCTGGTTCTGCGGCTCTCGTTCCGAGTCCCACTCATTAACTTATCCGAAAAAAGCAGGAAATTGAGCAGCGAGCAGCTTTGAATGTCGTCCAAAACACACAACGGCGAATGCACACTAATCTCCCCTCCATGAATTAGAGATGCGCTTATGAACTTATAATGTGAACAGTGACAGCCCAGCCCCACAGAGGCTGTTTGTGTCGGTTAATGAGGGGGTTGAATCAGGACTGGGCTGTGCTGAGCAGCAGCAGCAGCAGCATCAGCAGCACAAACTGAACAGTGGTGAGGAGAGAAAAAAAACAAAAAAAAACAACAACAAAAGCTGTTATTAGGGCCTCGGTGACACAGTTGGACAAGATGCAGCCTTGTTAGCTGCGGAAACTGTTCCAGATTTTAGCATAGTTAGCTGGAGTTACTGCAGCTAAAGTGGCGTTCCTCTGGGGTCAGACCCGGGACACGACAACTACTGCCGTCCGTTTCAGTCTACGTTTCCAACACTCAGCGCCGGTTCTGGTCAATGTGGTGCCCTAGGCGAACACTAGGCAAACACCCCTCTTTCCTTTTTGTGGAATTAGAAATGAGCACCTGTAAACATAATGTCCTACATCTGATGGTGTACGTACTGAGTGGCCATGAATAATCATAGTAAATGTTGTTTAATTATTTATTTACTCTATTTTCTGCATTATAAGGTGAACTAAGTGAAGTTAAACAGTCACAATAACTCTCACCCTTGTTGACTTCTAACGTGGAACAAAACACAGTCTTATCCTGCTAAATCAAACTTTAAAAGAGTCAAAATGATGTGATGAAAAGTCCAAATTATGAGATAAAAAAGCAAAAAACAGAATTAATCCACATATAATCAGAAATGTCTCATCACCGCATCATGAACATGTATGAGGAAGTACTGGTAAATCCTTTTTAAATAGAACCAACACACAATGTACTTAATAACAATGGAGAACACAACAATATTAATGAAATAACCATGGAATGACTCCTTTAAATATGCAACAAACAAAACAATCCCACTCTGTCGCTACTAATGAAAAAATAAATAAATAAAACAAGTATTCAGAGAATGTCTAATCTCGTCCCTATTTTGTGCCAATCTCAAGTTTCTATGACAACCTGTTCTTGAATTAGACCCAATAATGTGATTTTGACTTCTCTGCTAAATGCGACTTTGACCTTTGACCTTTTACAATATTGATAATTTCAGTATATATACTGTATATATGCATCAGTGTGTGTAATATTATAATATATCCAGTATTGATTAAGTTATAGATAGCGTGTTACACAAGTTCATTTTGTGACATGTCACCTTTGACCTCCAGAGATTTCAAAAAACATTGGTCATAGGTAATAACACCAATGGGAATTGTAGAAATGTTAATTCCGCATCGTTTGATACCAATCCGAAAATTCTGTGACCCTTTGTTCTTGAGTTATAACCGATAATGTAACCTTGACCTTTGACCTTTACTCAAATGGATCATTGCAGTTGATGTGCATTAGCTATATGTATATGTCCATGTAATTTCTCAAGTATTCTCAAATATTCTATCCTAGCTCTCAGCTAATGCTAGCACTAGGATAATGATAACTCTTGGTTAATGCTTGTCACCCAGCTTACACCAAACACATTCAGTTCTTTGTCTTTTTGCTCATTGAAAATTAAATGCAATTATATTATTATTATTATTATTATTATTATTATTATTATTATTATTATTATTATTATTATTATTATTATTATTATTATTATTATTATTATTATATAAATTCTCCCCCAAATGTTCCTAGTTGCAATACTTCATTATTGTTTGGAATGTAAAACATCTGCCTTCATTTATTATTGTTTTTGTTTCCTGCGTTTTCGTCTCATTCTGCAGGATTTGATGATGTTCCCTGTTGAATATTTCCACTTGTTTCTTTGTCGTCGCCTCCATTTCCTCTTTTTTTTTTTTTATTTCTTGATTATGTGAAGCCTGGCACTATATTGAACTTTTTTCCAGTTGGACAATAAAGAACACTTTCACACCTTGAACATATATATTGCAGTTAAATGAATACAGACGCATATATATTCAGCTCCTGTTGAATCTGTTGAAGGTTGACAATGAACCTCGTGTCATTTACTGAACATGAAAAAGTCTGAGCAGATGAAAAATTGTCAAGGTAGGAAGTCAAACTGGATATTCAATTAACATACACAGAAAATATAGAGAAAATAAAACTTATCTTTAAGAAGAAGGAATGTGAGAAACCATAATGTTATTATTATTTTTTTTACAAATAAGGATTTATTTAAAGGAATAAAATGTTTTTTCTCCATCTTTAAAAAAAAATCCAGGGTCATATTGTCTTTTTAAGAGAAATTTCACTCAAATATAGATGTTTACTGGACTTTTAACCCATTAAAATTACTAACACCATCACTAATGTTGAGTAGATTTTACTCGATATAATATCCAGGATAAAATCGAGTTTTCGACAATTTATATAAAAGCACGTACTTATATACTTATGTTTGCCTTTTTTAAAATTATTTTGTTCTATATTTTTTGTATTTAAAATTTTCTTTAATTTGTTTTAATGGTGTTATTTATTTGCATGTGTGTAAAATCAAACACACATTTTCAAAGGTTATAAGATGTTTACTTTTTAATATCATATTTTCATGTATTTTTTTCTATTTTTTGTATTTTGTTCTGTATTTATTTTTTTTATTTAAATTGTATTTACTTTTATTTATTTGTATTGTTGGAAATAATAATATTCCTTTTTTTTAAATCAAATCAACTGGAAGAGGAATTAACTTTTATTGTGAATTAAACAGGAATAAAAACTCATGTAAACAGGGCAAATATTTTACTTTGACGATCTCCTGTTTGGAGTTAGTGGCCTTTTATTGTGAAGAGCAACTTCCTATGTTGATGTTCTGACAGAAAAAGCAGCTTGCATCTCCTCCCCTTCAGTGGGCGGGGCTTATAATAATCATTTACAGCAGTAAAAAAACATGTAGCGACAGTTTAGCCAAATGAGGCCACGACAAATATATTCAGTCATTTAATAAAAGCATGAAAACATGTGCATAACTTTACATCCCATAATAATAATTAACAGTTGTATGTGAGTCAGAGCTTTAACATCAGCCTCGTTTCATTTTACAGCAGAAATGTCCCCTTTAAACCACAGCAGTGGTTTAAAGGGGCGGGGCTTGAGGTCAGGTATTCCTATCTTTATGGGGACATTGATATGTTTACACAGTCACACCATGGGGACCTCTGACACTATGGGACCAAAATTCAGGTCCCCACGAAGATAAACATAAATAAAAGTAAAATATTAATGATGTGACCCTATAAATATTTTTTTTTCAGAAGAGAAAGAGAAACAGGTGTAAAGTGAAACATGTATTTTTTTTTGTAGGTTTTAAGATGTTTACTTTTTTTAAGCAATTATTTTTATGTTTTTTATCATTAATTTTTTTCATTTAATTTATTCAATATTATTATTTTATTTATTTATTTAAAAAAATTATTCATTCATTTTTATTTAATTCAATTTTAATTTTTTTGTAATTATTTTATTTTTTATTTTTTTTTATTAAAAAAAAAACATGTTTACACTCACTGCCCAATAGCTACTTGATTAGAAACTTGGTCCTTATGAGACATGGAAGTAAGTGTGTGTGTGTGTGTGTGTGTGTGTGTGTGTGTGTGTGTGTGTGTGTGTGTGTGTGTGTGTGTGTGTGTAAAATGTAAAATCTTTTTTGTGTACTTCAGTAAAGGTATTTAATCAGTACTTGTACTTTTATTGTATTTTTTTATTGTATTTTTTTCACATCAGTTGCAGTAGTACTTCTACTGTAGTACTTTTACTTCCTCTGTGTCTGTTTGTGGAACCTAAACTAAAATCACTTCCACATTCTCCACTGTGGACTTTTCACACTCTGTAAATTCACCCCAGGGCCGGACCGGAATCTTTGGGGGGGGCCACGTTTGGCCCCATGTTTGTGACCCCTGGTTAATATGGAATATATATTTCCCATGATGCATCCTAACAATGTGATATTTGTTCTCCAGTTTACGTCACCATCCAGGGTTTTAACCTCGTATAAAATGAACCTGATGGAAAATCTGCAGTTTTAATTCAAACATAAATGGAGTTTTGATTGCCCTGGGCATCGTCTCACAGGTTAATCCACTGGTGTTTCACACACCTGAATGTGTCAGTAAATCATGAATAAAGGTGACAAACTGGGTTAATTACTGCTGGTTTATTAATTTAGTAAAATGAGGTAATAGATGTGGGAATAATATATGACACAGATGCCCCCCCCCCCCCATTTAAAGGAAAAAAAACACACTTTTATAAGGCCCTGACAAGGAAAGTCAACCCAAAAGGCACCGTTTAGTGTCATTTATGGGAAAGTTACCACTGAAATACAAACCTCTTTCTGCATTTTTCAGAAAAATAACCACAAAATACAGCACTATTATTGGCCTTTGGAGGGAAATTGCATTAAAAAAATGTACCTTTTTACTGTCGAGTAAAATAAAATCCAACCCCAAATCCACATTTTTGCCATTCTTTGAAGAAATATCTGCCTAAATTTACATTTTCACTGCCCTTTAAAGGACTTATACAAACTTAAATTGCTTTTCACAGTGAAGTCGCAGCAGAAATTTACACTTTTTATTGGCCTTTAAAAGAAAATCACAGAAAAAGGCACATTTGGAGCTTCCTGTGACAGAAAAAACAAACCTAAAATCCATCCTTTGAAGGTGAATCTGCCTCAAATGCACATTTTAACCTTTAATGCAATATCCCACTGCAAATACAAACTTGCAGTCGCCTCAGTAGAAGAACCTGAATCACTCACTTCTACTGGCCTTTAAATGCTCATCACCCCAAAAATTCTACCCACTCATAATAATTATTGCTTTTCTCGTAAAAATTGCAGCAGAAACAGATATATTTATCAGCCTTTGGTGGGAAATCACACAGAAAAATGCATATTTTGGCAGCTTTGTAAAGGAAAATCCTTCTTAATGCACATCTGTACTCACCCTTGAATCCAACTACACGTTTAACCCTTTGTTTGATTATCAATATATTTTTTTAAAAAGTAGATCTATTAAAATGCATGCGTTAAATCAATCAATCAGAATAAACAATCATCATAATGATTAATCTGATTAAAATTGTTTTCTTGAAACTAAATATATGTGTTAATTTCATTTTAAATATACATGTTTTTGCATATGTTTTGCATATTTTATCACATTTTTTGTTTAGTTTTTTCTGTATTTTCAAAGAGTTTTGAATATGTTTTGGATTTTTCATCTCTTTTTTGTGTTAGATAATTTTTTTGTTGTGAATTTTAGTGGATTTTACCATTTTTCTCCATATGTTTTGTATTTCTTTGTGTATTTTTGCGCATTTCATGGAAAATTTTAGTGCAAATGATTAAACTGATTAAAGTTTTAATCATTTGACAGCCCTAACATAAGTGAATATTCAATTAAGCGGAGGTACTTAAATTGAATAGGTAGATGTTTTTGGTATGTTGCATATTTGCAACATTAGGTGGTAAGGGGTTAACGTCAGAGTAAAAGCACATGTTGTGTTTTATTTTCTTAAAAGGAAAAAGAGTAAAAGGTGTGTTTTTCTGCTGAAACTGAAGTGAAGATAAATAACCGCAGCTGCTGCTTATCAGACCTGATTGTACATGACAGTTATTTTTAGATTTATACATAATTTCTGACTCGTCTATGTTGAATATATTTGACAGGAACATAATTTTCAACTCTTGTTCTAAGTTTGGCTTTTTTTTCTTTTTTCTTTTTTTACAGAGAACATGAATAAAACATGAGCCCATGTTCTTATAAAAGGACACAGAAGGTAAATGTGTTTAAATGTCTACAGCTCTGCTTTACTTCGACTTTTTGTTTGGAACTGATTTTCATTCACATTTTTATTTTGATGCGAAAACTTTTCTGCAGAGACGGAGTTAAAGCAAAGAATTGATTCTTAGGAAACTACTGCGGTAATGACCAAGTACACTGCTGTGACGCCATGACTCAGCACATTAATGCTAACTGTAGCATTAGCTGTTATGACCTTTGAAAAATACCCTATTGCCAAACAAATTTAACAGTACAAAAACATTTTCATGAGTAAATGTAACTCATCTGGGTCATGACAATCAGTCTGGTCGTGTTTATGCAGTTATGAGACTAATTCTAACATTTTACAGGAGCATAAAATAAACGCGACTCACCTTGTAGCTATATTGGATCTTCTGTTAGTACAGATGCATGTGTTGTTTTTTTCAGCTGTGGTTCAGTGGTGGTTCTGCAGCTGTTCTGAGGTGGTTCTGTGGTATTTTGGTAGCGGTTCAGTGGTGGGTCATTCGCAGTTGGTCGGTGGTTCTTTGATGGTTCTGTAGTGTTTCGGCTGTGGTTCTGGGGGCAGTTTGGCGGCAGTTCTCCTGGAACAGTCGACTTAATCTTGATCAAACCTTTCATTAAACTAAACAACTTGAGTTTTACATGAGAAGAAATTGGACTTCTCTTGCGCTGCGTCAAAGCTTCTGTTGTGGAGCGCCGCGGTGCGTCTCCCAGCGCCGTGTGGCTTGATTGACACGTCTAAATGAATGAACGGTGTGTTGAGAGGTCTGGGGTATATCTTTTTCACATCATTACGGAGAACATCAGTAATTTCCATCATGAACACCACGGCGTCCCCTGACAGGCTCTCATCGTGCCGCCACATCCATCGGGGGAAATGATGGTATTAGAAGGGAGGCAGACTCTGAGGGTGATGCTCCGTGATGAGGGGGGGGGGGGGCTAATTACCCTTTTATTACCAGGGACCGAACCCCCGTCCCGGGAGGCCTCGCCTGGCCCTGTTTGAGACGAGGAGGATCTGGCACGCCACATTACCTCGGCGCCTCCGTCTTCCCTCTGTAACGCTGCTTGCATTAGGAGCTGAAAGTGACGACCGTCTGTTTGTGTCACGCTAACGCTAGCCCCCACCCCCCCCCAAGCCTCGGCATTCAACCTCCAAACCATCTGACATTTGGGTTTAGAGTCGAGCAGAAAGAAATAAACTCCACCTCCACCTGCCTACAAGTAACACACGCTTCTGGAACAACACCAATTAACGGTTACCACATGTATTCATAAGGAACTGAGATTTTAACAAAAATCATAGATATGAGGTTAAAAAATGCATAATTATGACAGAAAAGTCAGAATTATAAAATATAAATTCAAATACATGATAACAAATGCATAATAATAATAATAATAATAATAATAATAATAATAATAATAATAATAATAATAATAATAATAATAATAATGAGAAAAAGAGTCAAAGTTAGAAAATAAAATGACACAATTGAGAGAAGTTATATTTGTAGGATAAAAAGTCAACATTTTTAATATATATGAGGCGACCGTGGCTCAGGTGGTAGAGCATGTCATCCAATAACTGAAAGGGTTGACTGTTTGAATCCCAGTCTGACCTAGTCATGTTCTGTTGTGTCTTTGGGCAAAGACACTTCAGCCTCCAGTGTATGAATGTTTGATGGTGGGAGGGGTCATAGGGGCAAAATCTCAGCCAGTCTTCAGTCAATCTATTCCAGGACAACTGTGGATACATATGTAGTTCACCACCACTAGAGGGAGGATGTGAGAGTGAAGGAATAATGATTCCACTGTGCACTTTGAGTATGTGTGTACAATAGAAAAGTGTTACAGAAGTCCAATCCATATATATATTTTTTTTCCTTTCAAATATGCAATAACAAATGCATATTAATGACAAAGAGTTGAATCACTACTTGTACTTTTACCAGAGTATTATTTTTCACTCCAGTATCAGTACTTCTACTTCAGTACTTTTTCAGTATTTTTACTACAGTGGGAAAAGTTGTGTTTTTCAACTGGACCTAAAAGTCTGTATTTATTTTCAAAGAAAAATAAAACTCATCCCACAGCTGTGAGTATTTTTTTCCTGCAGGGTAGTTTCTAAGTTCACATTGATTTTTCTTTTCGGCCTCTAATATAAATATCTAATATTTTTAGGTTATACTTTCATTATATCAATCATTTAACAGCTCCAGTTTCTTCTTCATGTCTGTCCTTGGTGACATGGAAATAACACTAAAATTAAGATTTGAGCTTTTGTTTAATAAGTCTCAATTATACTCGTTTTAACACTGTTCTGCTAAGGTTTTTTATTTTTTTTATTTTTCTATAGATCATTAAGTCTTTTCATGCCATAGTCGATATGATGCTGAATTTTACAACTGGCACCAAATCAATCTGAACTTGGATCAAGGAATAAAAATTTGAGCTGTCAAAATTAATGAATGTGAATTAGTTCATCATCTGGTTAAAAATTAAAGCACTTCAATGGAAACAGTTGTTTTGTTGAAACTGTTGGTGTTGAATAAATGTGTTAATTGCATATATTTTACTTTTGTTTATGTTTTGGATTTTTTTGTCACATTTTCTTGTTTTTTTCTGTATTTTATAGGAGTTATTGAATATGTTCGGGCTTTTTCGTAACTTTTTTACATATATTTATTTTGGCGAACTTGTTTGGTATAGATTTTTTTTCTCCTCAGTTTTTTTTCAGTTTCTTAGTGTATTTTTGTGTATTTTGTGGAAAATTTGAATACAGGGGTTGTTCCATGTCTTTAAGGGGAGATTTCACCCCCTACCCTTTGCAACTCATTTTCTAGGGGCGGGGCCAAGGTGTAGGGGTAAGGGGTAGGTGCTTTTGTTTGGCTACATGTTGCCATAGCACCAGGTGTTTGTTTAGCATGTATGGGCTGAGTTATCGTTCATCTGTATGTGTGCAGACATACAGTCAGTAGGAAGTGTCAAACAATGCTTATGTGTTCTGAACACACACACTCACACAGATGCATGATGGGACATTAAATAAACTCACAATTCTGACATAAAAACACAAAATTCTGAAATGTAACTTCAAATATGTGATAAGAAATGTATAATAATGAGGAAAAAAAGAGTTGATATATGAGATAAAATGACACAATTGAGATAAAAAAAAAAAAGTCATAATTATGAGGGGAAAAAAATTATGACAATAAATGTCAAAATTAGTGGGTAAAAAAATTTGAATTCTAAGATAAAAAGACAAAATTTTGAGATATAATTTCAAATAGGTGACAAGAAATGTATAATAATGAGAAAAAGAGTTGAAATTATGAGATAACATGGCACAATGAAGATAAAAAGTTATAATTTTGAGACAATAATTGTCAAAATTATGGGATAAAACATGAGAATTCTGAGTTAAAAAGTCACAATATTGAGATATAAATTCCAATGGGTGATAAGAAAAGTATAATAATGAGAAAAGGAGTCGAAATTATGAGCAGAGTTAGTGCTCATCTGTATGCGTGCAGGCATACAGTCTGTAGGAAGTGTAAAACAATACATATGTCTTCTGAACACACACACACACAGATGCATGCTGGGACATTAGCATGCCGTTTGCAGAGTCACGCCCACAGAGCCACTCAGACGCGTCAATCTCCCCTTCGAGCTTTTCAAGCCGCTTCAATTTCATCTGATCTCAAAGATTTATGAATGTGGAAGTCAGCAGATAACACTTCCTCTCATATCAGCGTTAAGCCTGTCACTGAGGGAGGGGGGTGGTGGTGGTGGTGGGGGGGGGTCCTCCTTCATGAGCATGGAGAAGCACAGCGGCCTGTCAGCCAATCACACGCTGCCGTTCCCTCTGACTCTCTGGCTCAAGGCCACAGATTCTTTCAGCTTCTCCACAGTTTCTGGTTTATCTTTTTCCCTAAAGTGTCCAAGCAAAAATAAAAACCTCCGCAGAAGTCATGTGAGCGCTCAGGTTGAAGTCAAAGTTGAAAAAACACATTAATAAATGCGATATTTGAAGCTGCCTCCACCGCTACAATAACAATATTACTGGTAAACTCAACTATTGATGACATCATCATCGTCATCGTCATCATCATCATCATCATTATTATTATTATTATTATTATAACAGGGTTACCCCCACTTTAGACGGGGAGGCGACCCAGTGCGTCTTCAATACGCCACACTCTGGAAGGAGTTCGTATAAATAAAAGAAATGCATATTTAGTCGCAATCGTCCTGGTGTAAATGGTCCCTCATAGAAATGGGAGAGGATTCCATTGTCTTTTGGAATGTACGGCGTCTCATAGTTAACCTGGTGTACGTCATCTGGCTGCATTACGCTACGCTCACACAACCATCTGAAGACCATGAGAATCGATTTTACTTCAAAACGAAGGAGCCAATCAGTGCCGCAGGGTGGGACTACCCGGCGCCGGTGTGTCTGGTGTGACATTAAGCAGAAACGACGGCAGTGTGGTCTTTTCAGATACACAACAACGACAGCGTCTTTTAGGTATCTCAGGGTCCATATAGACTCGGCTATTTCTAGTGTTTTGTCGAATCTACCACATGTTTATTCCTTAAAAGATGAACAGAGGGGGGCTTTGGGAGTGTTTGTTAATGGAAATGATGTTCTCACTCTTCTTCCACCTCGATTTGACAAGAGTTTGATCTATCAGATGGCTCCACTTTTGATAAAGAAATAGTACCAGTGCAGAAGCTCATGTTTATTGTCGTACCCCCCCTGGTTGTGTTGGTAGAGGACCCAGTCAAAGAAGCTGGTAAACTAGGGCTGACAGTAATGGAAGTGTGAGGAAGAAATGACAACCACATCTGCACGCTAGTGTTCGTAGCCCTGAGTCATGGCTGAAGGATAAATGGAGAACCATGCTTTCCTTGTTTACCAGAAGAACTTGGTGGGCATCGTAGTAGACGAGGTTCACATCACGTATAAATGGTAAGTTTAAACCCCTTCTGTCGATGTGTATATACTTGATGCAAAATATTTTTGCTGATTAAGTGGCTTGACTTCAATGTGAGTGGCTGAAGCAGCGCGTCAGTCAAGATGACTGACAGAATTTTCGTCTAATCACATAAAAGGATTTTAGATAAGGCCCCTCCTTTGATAACGGACCTGTTGAGGAAGGGTCCCAGATGGTATTGTGAAATAGTCACGTTACCTCATAGTAGGTGTGAAAACCATCACCTCAATTCTCCCATGATGCTGCTTTTGCCAAATAATCCTACTTAACCCAGCAGTATGTATGGAAGTAGATTCTGTAAAGCAGGCATCTCCAAACTGTTCCACAAAGGGCCGGTGTGGCTGCAGGTTTTTGTTCCAGCCAATTGAGTCCAGTCTGGTGTTCTGCTGCTGTTGTTTGGAAATGCCTGCTTTACAGAATCTACTTCCATACATATTTAAATTTCTTTATTTTGACCAAAGACGTCACAAATCTGATCAAATTCCTAAAAATAAACCAACGTGCTCTGAGTCAAATCCCCACAATTCCCTTGTATTTTGTTGAATCTGCGATTTAAAAAAAAAAAATAACGTGAAAGCGTGTGGTCCTGCTGTAATGGCAGTTTGTCGTCAGTGAACAGTAAACTACTCGAGCGCTCTAGTGTTCATGGTCTCATTTTCATTTTCAACATCATTATATTTATTTACTGTTATTTTTTATCGGCTTCGTCTCCGCGGACGCTCAAACGTGTTTCGCTTTGGCGCCTCGGTAACTCCTGACTGTAATGAAGAGCGTCACATTTAAAGTTGTTTTCAGCTCTTCTGCTCTTCTCCGTCCTCTCTGTCTCAAGAAATAAATACAATCTGAGTGATGTTTGAGTGGAAGCCGACAGCTGCCGCCTCCTGACAGATGTTTGAGTCCTTCACCTTCAGCAGCTCTTAAACTTGTCTCCAGAGTTGACGCTTGACTTCTGTCTCCAGGATGGACCTTGGCCTTGCAGTGAACGTCCAGATGTTTGTGTCCTTCTGCTGACGGACTCTCACTCTGATCTCAGCTCTTTCTTCAGACTCTGAGGCTGCATCAGGTGCTTTTTTTTTTCCTATTCGCTCTGCAGGAAAAAAAGAAAAAAAAAAACACTGTTAGAAAAAAAGCTCAAAGCAGCAGAACTTTCCCAACTTTCACCAAGATGAAAAATAATACAACAAACACCTGAAACTTGTACCTGAAGGAGTTAGTTTCCCCTCGCTGGACAGATTTCAGCTCCTTATTTTTTCTTTCCTTCTTCCACCATCATTTTTTGTTTTAGTTGATGTTTGTCAGAATGATGCCTCATGTCTTTACCTGTGATTTACTAACCTTAACCCTAACCCTAACCTTAACCTTATTAAGGACTGAAGGAAGGATTTTTACTCGAACTGTGATACTGAGTATTAACATGATTCTGATTTGGGAGGTAAGGAAGGAAGGGGGGAGGAAATGGGGGGATTGCTCAAAAAGTTAAGGGTGGATCTTACTGACAATTTCTGCACATCAGTATTAACTCATGTGAGTCCCATTCTATTTAGAGCAGTGTTTTCTAACCCTACATGTTTTAGATCTCTCTCTCTCTCTCTCTCTCTCTCTCTCTCTCTCTCTCTCTCTCTCTGTCTCTCTCCCTCTCCAACCACACCTGATTCAAGTGATCATCCTATCATCCAGCTCTGCAGAAGAATGATAATGACCGTCAGGTGTGTTCAAAGAGGGAAGCATCTAAAACATGCAGGATAGTGTGACTTGAGGACCAGGGTTGAGAAACACTGATTTAGAGAATGATCTGGATAACCATCTGGATCCATATTTAACCATTTAGTTTCAATGGGCACATTTTCCAAAATGGAATGAACATTTCACCTTTTACAATTCACAGCCATAGTGGGAGGACATATCACTACCAAATCCAATCATTCGTTGATCTCCCCATTAACATCATACGCTGTAATTTTCATCAAAATCCATCCATAGGTTTTTGAGTTATGTTGTAGACAAACCAACAAACAAACCAACACCACCGAAAAACATAACCTCCTTGACAGTGATAATACAAAGAAAATACTTTAAAAATAAAGAAATAAATAAATACAGAGAAAAATAATGACTAAAAAAGTATTCAGAGAATGCCTAATCTTGCCCATATTTTGTTCCAATCTCAAGTTTCCATGACAACCTGTTTTTGAATTAGAGTCAATAATGTGATTTTGACCTTTCTGCTAAATGCAACCTTGACCTTTGACAATATTGATAATTTCATTAGATGTATATAAGTGTCAGTGCGTGTAATATTATGATAATATATCCAGTATTGATTAAGTTATATCATGATATGTCTGTTTGACACAAACAGTGTTACCCAAGATAATTTTGTGACATGTCACCTTTGACCTCCAGAGATCTCAAAAACGTAGGTGATAACACCGATTATGGAAATTGTAGAAATCTTCATTCTGCATTGTTTGGTACCAATCTGAAAGTTCTGTGACCCTTTGTTCTTGAGTTATAACTGATAATGTGATTTTGACCTTCTACTTAATTGTGACCTTAACCTTTGACCTTTACTCAAACGGATCATTTCATTTGATGCACATTAGCTATACGTATATGTCCATGTAATTTAATTTTGATATCTCAAGTATTCATTGAGCTATAGCATGATATGTCACACACACACACACACAAAGTGATTACAATAAACCAATGTTAGGTGAGATTAGAAAGTATCGTAAAAATCTGCAGGTTTTCGGGTGGCGCTGATGTCCTGACAGTAACAAACAGAACGTGTGATCGTGGAGGCAGAGGATGAAGGCGACGGAGTGAAGTGAAGAAAGGCTTCTGTCAGAATGTGTGAGTGGAACGCCGGTAACAGCAGGACCTGCCATCACATCCTGCTCTCAGCTCAGCGCTCTGACTGATGTTTTGGACAGAAAGATGCCGAACTCCTCAATCGCTGTTGACAAAAGCAGCTGTTTGACTCGCTGCTGTTTGACAGCGCCGGCAGCTTTCAACCAACCTTTGTCTTTCTTCTGCTTCTGCGGTTGTGCGGCGTCCTTCACCTCGCCCCATTTTCCCTCAGCTTTGCTTTGATTCCTGCAGCGGTGAAGCCTTCGGATTACAGCTACCGGACACGTCCATCGCCCCGAGCGACTGTCCTGTTGTTGAGCGAAACCCAGAAACTCCCAGAAACACGCAGGTCCGAACGCAGCAAAGCATGAAATATATATGACCTGTGAGGGTGAAGGCGAGTTCAGGCCCCAACGCCTCTGTTCAAACACTGAAAACATGAAAATTACATGGACGCGTTTCTGAAGGAAACTTATTCCTGCTCATTATTACTGCTCTAGACATGAAGGAGGCGGAGTTTAATGTATAACAAATACTTTACGCAAATTTGCCACAAAATACACCAAGAAACACCAAAAATGGGGAGAAAAAAAAATAGTGGAAACATGCTCAAATTCACTCGAATTAAAAAACAAGGGTTGAAAAATCCATAACCTATACAGAAAGTGTTTGAAAATTCCCAAAATTTGATAAACTATTCAAAATATATGCAAAAAATATGAATATATATGCAATTAACATGTTTATTCTACACTTACAAATCAGTTCTGAAAGAGACTTTGCTTCAATACTTTCCACCGTTACCTTTATTTTACTCAAATTTACCACAGAATGCATTATCTGTTAAAATAAATCTATTTAGCATATTTTTGGACTATAAGGTGCACTTAAGACTTTAATTTTCTGCAAAAATGACAGTATGCCCCATATGGATTAATTCTGGTTGTGTTTAGTGACTTGGAATTTTGACTTTTTATGTGATCTAGATTTTTTTATCTCATAATTTTGACTTTTTTAAAGTTTGATTTAGCAGAATGAGAGTGTGCTTTGTTCTCTTACAACTTAACAAGGTTGGGAGTTATTGTTTAATTTTCCTTAATATGCCTTATATATGAAAAAAAAAAAAAGCATTGACGATGCATTGACGAGCATTGACGATGCACCTCATAGTACAGGAAATACGGTATTGGAGATGTTTCATGTTATATGTTAATAAATATTGATTCTTCATTAAAAAAGGTAAGAAGTGAAGTAAAACGAAGCCTTTTCAGAGGATTAAAGCCAAGTTAAATGTGCTAAGTCAATTTAAAAACAAATTAAAAACTGAATTGGAAAAGACCGGATGAAAACACTCTCAGAGACACATGTGGAAAAGCCATCAGGTTGATCTAAAAGCACTTCCAATCTTTTTTTTAAATGTTTTTTTATTTCTAAAATCATGACGGACACAATCACTCTCATGGTCGCTTTGAACAAAGTCATTTGGATTTCTGACACAGGAAGTAGAAAACATATGATCCAGTCTAATCCCAGGGACGCTTCGCTGTTTGTTACCTCAGCTAATGGCTTCAGCGCTGAATAATTACAGCAGCCCTGGACTGCTAATGGACACACACACACACACACACACACACACACACAAACACACACACACACACACACACACAGACACACACAAACACACACACAGATAAATAAACGCACAATTACAAACAGACGTAAATGGGTTCCACACACTGGCCGGAATTTATGATTATACAGATTCAGGGGCGCACGTCTCAATAAGAACAGACTTAAATGAGATTCATCTGTAGCACACACACACACACACACACACACACACACACACACACACACACAGAAGTCTACCGAAAAAATAAGAATATAAATAAATAAATAACATTACATTTAAAAAAAAAGAAATAAAAGTATTTTTTCAGAAGAAAACTTTTTTAAAAATTAAATAAATAATTAAAATCAATAATAATAATAAAATAAACATGTGTTAAAATGTATCTTTTGATGGTGCTTTGTTTTGTTTAGTTTCCCCAATGCTTTATGGGGACTTCTGGAAAAAAAAACAAATGAATGTATTTGTAGAGCCACATTATTTTCATGAATTTCCATATATCACACAGATTTATATTTCACTAGTGGGGACCTACATTTATATTTAACCTTTGCAGGGACTTGACTTTTGTTCCCCATGGTGTCAGAGGTCCCCATGATGTGATTGTGTACAGTAAACAGATCAGTGTCCCCATGAAGATAGGAAGAGTAGCACACACACACACACACACACACACTCTTCCTGTCGGTGAGTGAAGTGTCAGGTTAAGCAGAATGAATGGACTCGCTCTGAAAACACAAATTGCAAAGTAAACAGATTAGAGTGAAAACAGACCCCCCCCCCCCTCCCTCACCCTCCAACCACGCCGTCTCTCCATCATCCATCCTCTTTCTCTCTGTCTCTTTTTTTAATTTTCTTTCTTATTTAGCAGATCCGAACTCAAATCTGAGGGGGCTTTGGTGTTGTGTGTGTTTTTTTTGGTGTTTTTTTGTTTGTTTGTTTACTATTTTTTAGCTCCAGTGCAGCAGCAGTCACCAAAATACGCTGATTCAGAAAGTTATTAAATGACAGATGATGTATGAAACTATAGGAAGGTGGCGCCGCTGCAGAAAACAACACTCACACAATCAGAGTTAATGACTTATTTGGCACAACTCACTAATGGTTTCACCCTTAATAATGAAAAATAAATAAAGAAATAAATAAATAACCCTGAGCGTCAAGAATCCACAGTGTTACAGCTGCGTACCCCGCCTTTAATTTGTCCTAATGGAACGCTCATTTATATCAATAACTGTTGAAGGTGCAATTAGTAACTGCTGAATAGTACAAAAGCTGGGATATTCTACATGTCTGAACTCAGGTGCAATAAATAAACGGGCATTAACTCACAATGAGCTGTCGATGTCATGGTGGGGGTTTGGGGTGGGGGTGGAGGGGTGCCCTGGATGTCCTTGGATCTTACGTTGTGTTTCCACTAGTATTGACTCCAGTCGCCTCACTTTGGTGTGTTTCCATTACGATAAATACAAAATAAAATTAGATATATTTGTGACCATCCAGCACAAAACCAGTCACTTGGGTCAGATTTCAGAAATTCAGATTTTATATTTGTCTGAAAGGTTATTAAAAATGTTTGCGTGACACTAATTCAACCAATCAGAGGCGTTTTTTTTAACATCGCCATAGCAACAAGGGATTTAGTTTACTGGAGAAGGCTTTGTTCTGAGGCCTGCCATTGGTTCAAATATATAATTATGTAGATTTCTATTTAAGGGTTGTCTAGAGGGAATCGCCATCTTTCCAACGGTACCAAACATGACGGGGAAATACCTAACGCCAGCGCCAAGGAAATTGTGTTTTGAGTCGATTTTTCTTTGTTTTACACTTAATTACTGTCAGAGTTAGTAGTTGTTCTTCCTAAAAGGCATGATTTGAAGAACTTACTGTAGGAATATACACTCATAGTTAGAAGAGTTCATAAGAGAGCATAAACTTCAAATTCGATCATTTTGGCCCATATAATATATTTGAGGTTAAAGCTAGAAATACTGCTGTGACTGAACCACTGGTTTAATGATGGAGGGACACGTATATAATATTTATATTTTATATCCAGTGGCTGGAAAAGGCTGGACTGAAAGACAGCACAGAGACATTACTCGTGGCAGCACAAGAACAGGCCCTGAACACAATAGCAATAGAGCCCGGGGTCTACCACACCAGAGGGTGAGGGGTCAAAGGTCAGGGTTCGGGCATACATGTTTAGATATCCACAGGTAGCGGGCATAGTGTTTGGGAACATCTGTACTGAGTATGAACTTTTGAGTAATGTTATTGACAAACAAACAAACAAACAAACTCCAGTGAAAAGATAACCTCTCTAGTGGACCTGTCTTCATTCAAAGGGGGGGGGTCTGCTTTGGCGGAGGTTTGTGCTCCCACAGTTCTTTTTTAGTTGTTATTATTATCTCATCATCTGAACCCACTTTATACTCATTAGGGTTAGTGGGGGTCTAATCCAGCTACAATGGGTGAAGGCGGGGTACACCCTGTATGAGTCTGCAGTTCATCTCAGGACTGAACATATATAGACAAACAATCAATTTAAATTAACCAATGAATCTATCAGTGCAAGTGTTTGGATGGTGGGAGGAAACTGGAGTACCTGGAGAAAACCCACACAGACATGAGGAGAACGTGCAAACTCCCACTATTGTGGGAATAGAAGTACTACTACTACTACTACCTACTACTGATGATGATGATGATGATGATGATAATAATAATATAGTAGTGGTCCCCAAACTGCTTCTTGCTGGGGGGGCCCACCACAACCCACAAATCTAGAACCGGCCCTGTTCTTCGACTTTATAGACTGATGTGACTCCACTGCTGGTCTCAGTCTTTTCCCTCCCACTCCTTTTAGTTTTCAGCTCGTCATCAAATCTGAAAAGACGCTGGAAAACCCACACGTTGCTCTACACACTAACACACGCACGCGCCTGTGGACGCACGCACTCACAAACTCGCACAGATTGCAATCAATATGCAATTTCCCGCGGGCGTATAAAAGATGGACCTACTTGGAGTCCGTCCCGTCGCTTTTGAGTTACGGCGCATCTACATGAAGTGCGGCTATAATTCCCATAACTGCCCCGCTCGGCCCCTAAATTGTGATAAAAAGGACTTGATGGTGCGGGCAGATGCGCACGCATACGGCGCACGCAACCGCCGCTGATTTATCTCCCACTTCCTGTTTCATCTCTTGTTCATCTGCGGTAAAACATGAAAGGATTTGAAGGAACAACCCCGAGTTCTGGTCTGATATTAACCCATTAATGCCTACTGTCGCAAATATGCAACATACTCAGAATTATATCTATTATATAAGTTATAGTCACATTAATTATCTCCACTTTATTTAACATTTTCCTTTTTATGTATTTTATTTAAATTCAGGTGTAGGGTCTTGTCCATGTCGAAGACACCTGGGTCCACATGAGAACTGGTCCTGGTCTCCACAGTTGGCCTGATCTTTTTCTCAACAGTAGACCTGGTCCTGGTCTCTACAGTAGACCTGGTCTTATTCTCCACAGTAGACCTGGTCTCCACAGTAGACCTGGTCTTATTCTCCACAGTAGACCTGGTCCTGGTCTCCACAGTAGACCTGGTCTTATTCTCCACAGTAGACCAGGTCCTGGTCTCTACAGTAGACATGGTCTTATTCTCCACAGTAGACCTGGTCCTGGTCTCCACAGTAGACCTGGTCTTATTCTCCACAGTAGACCAGGTCCTGGTCTCTACAGTAGACATGGTCTTATTCTCCACAGCAGACCTGGTCCTGGTCTCCACAGTAGACCTGGTCTTATTCTCCACAGTAGATCTGGTCTCCACAGTAGACCTGGTCTTATTCTCCACAGTAGACCAGGTCCTGGTCTCTACAGTAGACCTGGTCTTATTCTCCACAGTAGACCTGGTCTCCACAGTAGACTTTCGTTCCATTGATGAAAACACTGGGAATTTATCTATGTTTTATTTTAATTTACTTTAATTCCACTTTTAATTTGTTTCAGGCCTTGTTTATACAGAGATGAACGGAAGAGGATGAGGTCATTTACACAAGCGTTGTCATTCAGAAATCTCCATGGATACAAGTTTGTAGGTCTGTGTGAATGTGGTTGGACATTCATGGCAGACTATAGTGGTTAGCGTTAGCATTATAGATATTCATACCAGGCTGTAGATAGTTAGCGTTAGCATTATGGACATTTATGTCAGGCTGTAGATGGTTAGCGTTAGCATTAGTATTATAAACATTCATGCCAGGCTGTAGATGGTTAGCATTAGCATTACCACTATAGACATTTATGCCAGGCTGTAGTGGTTAGCATTAGCATTAGTATTATGGACATTCATTCCAGGCTGTAGATGGTTAGCATTAGCGTTAGCACTATAGACATTCATGCCAGGCTGTAGTGGTTAGCATTAGCATTAGTATTATGAACATTCATTCCAGCCTATAGATGGTGCTGGGATAGAACACTGCCTTCTCAACATGAGTAACGGTAATATTTTTGTGTTTTTCACCATGTAATGGAAACTTAACAGTGGATAGTTTTCAAGATTTAAACTCTGGAATGCGTCTTCAGATTTTTAAAAAATTATTTTTCCACCTGTAAAAACTGAATTCTAATGTTAAGGGCTCTACATGCTCTAACGGCAAAGTGTCGCAGTTAGCTTTTCACATTTATTTATAATTTATGCCAAGTTTTGCAGTGCAGAGGTCATGACGTGTGTTGTTATTCACCACCACAGCACAAGAAGCACAACCTGGGTAGGACTGTGGTCAGGAGAGTGTAGGTGTGGTGGGTGGAGTATTTATTTTCTGGCTACGGAGGACAAGAAGGTCATTCAACAACAACGGCAACTGGGCGATTGCACACGTTGATCGAGGTGTAGCTGATAAATCTATAAATAGAAGAACTATATTGGAGCTAGCAGAGAGGCGAAGGAAGCATCGGAAAAGTAGGGACGAGGAAGTGAGTGTAGAGCAGATGTAGAATGGACCAATCAGAAGTCTTCTTTGTGATGCTACCTGCAACACATCACAGACAACGTGGCTTCTGAGCATAAATTTACCTTAAACAAAAGTCACTTGCGATAAAATATTTAGTTATTTTTACTGGTTCTGGTGTAAACGGCCCTCAGTGAAAGAAAATTATTTTTCAGTTTTAGTTTTGGTGAAGTTTAAAAACCTGCCTCTGATGGCTTTTCTCCACGTCCACTCACAGCTGCTAAACATTTCCACAATAATTAGAAGGTTTCATTTATAATCTGAAAGCTGCAGGAGGATGTGAATGAATATTTAAGCTTGAATTCAGTTGGAAACACTCAGGGGTTTGTGTTGAAAAAGTCCGACAACAGATAAAATACAACGTGCGTTGCTGTTCCTGTGGGGAAACATGGCCTTGGCAGACGAGTCCACGCAGCTGGAACGCCTTTAATACAAGCAGCAGGAAGCCACTGTACATATACATACATATATATATATATATATATATATATATATATATATATATATATATATATATATATATATATATATATATATGAATAGGACATAAAGATAATATGAAGCAGACGTGCACAACACTAACACATCAAAGACACACACACACACATACAATAGAAAATAAAAACACTTTTAAAAGGATATGTATAATACTGAACAAGTCTGATAATATTTTATAATATAGGATGAAAATTACATTAGGCTTCTTTACATGAGTTTTTATTCCTTTTTAATTCAGAATAAAGGTGAATTCCTCTTTAAAATGATCATGTAAAGACCTCATTCTACTTGAAAATAGCAGTCAATGTTTTGGATGTAGAGGTGGAGGTTTTAGACGTAGAGGTGGAGGTTTTGGGTGTAGTGGTGGAGGTTTTAGACGTAGTGGTGGAGGTTTTAGACGTAGTGGTGGAGGTTTTGGGTGTAGTGGTGGAGGTTTTAGACGTAGAGGTGGAGGTTTTGGGTGTAGTGGTGGAGGTTTTAGACGTAGTGGTGGAGGTTTTAGACGTAGTGGTGGAGGTTTTAGACGTAGTGGTGGAGGTTTTGGGTGTAGAGGTGGAAGTTTTGGACGTACAGGTGGAGGTTTTGGGTGTAGTGGTGCAGGTTTTGGGTGTAGTGGTGGAGGTTTTGGATATATAGGTGGAGGTTTTGGGTGTAGAGGTGGAAGTTTTGGACGTACAGGTGGAGGTTTTGGGTGTAGTGGTGCAGGTTTTAGACGTAGTGGTGGAGGTTTTAGACGT
The DNA here is from genome assembly GCA_020466265.1 of Siphamia tubifer. Taxonomy (NCBI): domain Eukaryota; kingdom Metazoa; phylum Chordata; class Actinopteri; order Kurtiformes; family Apogonidae; genus Siphamia; species Siphamia tubifer. The sequence continues at coordinate 5,503,862 of CM035792.1, read as the reverse complement.
AGAGGTGGAGGTTTTGTGTGTAGTGGTGGAGGTTTTGGGTGTATATGTGGAGGTTTTGGGTGTAGTGGTGGAGGTTTTGGACGTACAGGTGGAGGTTTTGGGTGTAGTGGTGCAGGTTTTGGGTGTAGTGGTGAAGCACAGACCAGTCACAGCCTCTAAACGTGACTGAAACGTTTGTCAGTCGCCCACGGCAACAATTCAATTAAAGCCGACCGGCACACGCTCAGCAGCCGCACGCTTCCTGGCACCGCTCGCCTCCGTCATTTACAGGCGTCCTGCCCGAGCACACGAGCCCCGGGGGGTCGCGCTTTAGGGGCCCCGAGTCCGTAGAGTTACATAATGGAGCCGGCCTCGGTGGATGGGTTCATTCTGATCTCCACGGCAACAGGTGAATTTGAACAATGGCAGTTTGAGAGGCTCACAGATTTTTTGGAATACAATGCCCCCTTCTGCTGCCAAGCGTTTATGATAATGTCCCATTCAGCCCAAGAACCCAGGATTAGTGCAGCGGTGGAGCTGGATGATCTCCACCGCTGTCCCACCGCCGCAGCCAGCCAACCAGGCAGCGGCGGCGTGGACCAGTGCCAAGCATGACGATGAGACAAACAGGGTCAGGGGCTCGTGGTGTGTTTGGGGTGAGGTGTGGAGTTTTAAAATTAGTGTTTAAGGCAGGGGTGTCAAAAGGGTGGGTCCAAGGGGGCCACGTTGAGCCCAATGTGAACAATAAATCAACAAAAATAATAAGTAACATGAACAAAATTACACAAGAATGGAACAAAAGTGAAGAAATAAATAATATAATATAACTAGAATAAAGTATCTATCTGTCTACCTACCTACTTACCCACCCACCCACTTATAACAGGGTCCAAAACTCCCTTGACAGTCGGATCATGGTCTCATCGGAGCCTACATAACTTGTCACCTGTGGGAAGTGAACCATTAGCTCATCACAGCTGCTGTTGAACCCTATTGTTTTTGTTCCTCTATTAATCTCACCCAACCAATGTTGTGAGATATTCAGCCTGTTTCAGCCTGTTTCAGCCTTGAACCCAGAGCATCTGCAGTTCAGCAGGTTTGGCTTTTTCTCTTTTCTTCTGCCCTCAGTCTTTACTGTAGATGGTTTAGTGTCTCAGAGCAGCTGAGTGATGGCCGGCTCTGTTAACAGCTGACTCTTTGGTGGTTATTGCTGCCGGCGAGCGCCTCGCTCCTCTGAGACTTCAGCCTCGCTATCTGGAGCGCTGCTGCATCAGATTGGAAAACTCTGCTAAAAAACAGACAAATTTAGATGTGATCCATCTATTTCTTTTTTTTTTTCCCCAGATCTTCATCGTCTGACTGAAGAGCAGGATGAAGAGGCAGACGGTCGCCATGGCGATATCAATGACCTGTCAGCCTGGGTTTTCAGACGTGACAGGACCAACAAACCCAGACGTTCAAAACCTGTTCAGACTGAGGAAGGAATCTGAAAACTAAGGCTGCAAAATGATTAGAGTGTTTAATCAGATTAATCACAGGGTTGATTTGGATTCATTTAGTTTGACCGTCTATGGAACTTATTAAGGAAATTCATTAAAAAATGTAATGACCTTTGATTTTAAAGATGCTGACCACCAGATTATCATGAAAATGAAAACGTCTCATTTATACATTTGTATATATATACATATATATATATATATATATATATATATATGTGTGTGTGTGTATGTGTGTGTGTATGTCTGATCATAGTCTGCAATTTATAATGAGGTTATCAGCTCAGAAAAAGGTTATTTCAAAATGCTATTTACTAGCCTGTCAAGCCCGACTATGCTATGAATTCATAGTCTGGAGATGATCCATAGATTGAGCTTAAGCGTACGGGTGGGATCAACAACTGTCTTTCAAACTACTCTGCACGTAATAGGCCAGCGCGATGACCAAGCAGAGCAGCAAGCAATGTAACGTATCCAGAGCAATGAAAACAAATCTAAATAAACTAGAGTCTATCTGGTTGTTTTAACATCCTATAGGCTAGGCTAATTAATGCTAACACACCGCTAACAGTGGAGGATAAATAATCTACCGGGCCCGTTTACATGCTGCTTATCCGACCATAGACCGTATATAAGCTCATACTTCTACAACCCTGCCAACATGGTGCTATGTCCCGCCCTACTATCTTGCTACAAAAATGGAGCATTTTGATTGGCTGGCTGAGGTTCTCTGGAGCATTTCTAAACCAACGATTCAGGCAAAAATATTTTTTTTCTTTTTTAACATGTTTTTCTTTTTAAGTACTTCCAACTAATATTTTTTTTATTAAGGGGAACTATTGTGTATATAAGTGAACATAACTTAACAACATAGATGAGGTACAACTGAGTGGAATTAAGTCATTAAATGCTGAGAATGATATTGTACTGTTATTTCTATTGTTTCAAATAATGATGATTGAAAAAAATAAACTTAACTGATGTAGTAGATGCTGAAATACAATTTCAGATCACTCCAAATAACCACCCATATCTATCACACCAAAAAAAAAAATGTATCCAGTATAATTCATGAAAAAATAAATGAAGTAGTACAAAAAAGCAATGAAAAATTACAAACATATTCAAAAACTTTAAACATATGCAAAATATTGTATGAATATATATCCATAACATGCATGTCGCTGCCTCTGCCCCTGCTGCTGTTTTCTTCCTCTTACATCATTCAGGTAGTTGTTTCTGCTTCTGTCTTACACAGTATTTGGTCTCGTTAAGTCATTTGCGTGTCGACTTTTACGTGCTTTTAGACGCTTTGCTCTTGTTACGTGTCTTGCATCATTTTCATGTTGCATTTGTTGTGGTTTATTTTCACTGCTGGATTCATGGAGAGACAGTTTTTATCACGTCTTCAGTTTCAAATCTGTTTTTATCTTATAAAATAGACGTTGTTTTCTAATGTTGTTCTGCAGTATTTTAGAAAATATCTTCTGCAGACATTAAATGTGTTAAATATTCCAACTTTAAACAGATTCATGAGAAAACAAATGACTTTAGTGATGGTTAGTAAATGTTTTTAATGTATGTGATGGTGTCAGGGCCAGACCGAAGCAGGATTTCAGGCCTGGAATATCCTGCAGCATCCAGGCCAATTCCAGCCCCACGGAGGCGAAGAAGGGAAGTGTGTGTGTGTGTGTGTGGGGGGGGGGGGCAGCAGATTATTCCCCCTCACATGTTTCAGTTGTTTCAGTTTATGCTTCACATCCACTCATTTAGAAACAAACCAACAGAAACACTTTAAACTAGTTACACCAGTTAAACCAGTTAGACCAGTTATACAAATTACACCAGTCAAACCAGCTAGACCAGTTAAACCAGTTAGACCAATTAGACCAGTCAAACCAATTAGACCAGTCAAACCAGTTAGACCAGTGAAACCAGTTAGACCAGTGAAACCAGTTAAACCCATTAGACCAGTTATACAAATTAGACCAGTCAAACCAGTAAGACCAGTTCAAACAGTTAGACCAGCTAAACCAGTTATACCAATTAGACCATTCAACCCAATTAGACCCGTTAGACCAGTCAAACCAGTTAGACATACACACACACACACACACACGGCTCTTGTGACAATCCAATCGTAAAAGTACCTCCATAATAAAAGGTTTGATGGGGTTTGAAGCCCCCAACCAATCCTCTAAGGCCGCTGGGCCTGGAAGGCACTCCCTGTGGAGCTAAGTGTTTGTTTTTTGTGCGGGGGTTAATGTATTGTAATCTTTCACTTACTCACTCACTCACTCACTCACTCACTCACTCACTCACTCACTCACTCACTCACTCACTCACTCACTCACTCACTCACTACTTCAGTGTCAGTGAGATTTCCCATAATCACAAACACGCTGCTCAGACAGTTGGTGTCAGCTATGGATGTGGACCTGGTAGTGGTGTTCAGACCAGGTGATGCTGCTGCTGCTGCTGTTGCTGCTGCTGCTGTTGCTGCTGATGCTGTTGCTGCTGATGCTGTTGCTGCTGATGTCACCTCCGCTCTGTACAGGAAACTATCAGTGGCAGCTGTCATAAATCCCCCCCCCCCCAGTTGTAACACATTATGCTGCTGTTATTGCACCTAAAAACAGAACCTCTGAAGGCGCTGCTGCACTTCCTCCTCCCTCCTCGTATTTTCACAGATAAACTTTGTCAGCGTAAAAACGGTGGCAAAATAAAATACAATAAACTAAAATCCGAAAACCCCCGCCTGCAGGTTCAGGTGAGCAGGAGAACCTTCAGCTGTTTGTTCACGCCCCCTTAGCGATAAGGGGGCGTCAGTGCTCCAGGGCTCAGGTGTCACCTGCAGGGCCGAGCGCCGCCGCCACCATCTCCCATCAGCCCCGGCTGCGGCGGGTCTCCAGCGGCGGCGATGGCGCCCCAGGAGCAGGGGCTGATGGCTTTATCACAGCGGGGGGCGGCCAGAGGGGGGGCAGGGGCCCAGTGCCTCCAGACTCAGAGCAGGGCTTTCAGTGGGAGGCCACGCCGACTGGAAACGACGCACAGCGGGTAATTTTAGGAACGTCACGGCGACTTCATGGGCTTTTATAGGATTTTAATGAGGAAAAAGAAGTAACAGAAACTTGTCTTAGCACTTTTTAAAGTCTTCAGTACATTTATACATTAATATCAGATTGTTATTACGTTATTGAACACATTTTTGGACAGTTGTTAAATTATCAGCTGTTCTTCATTATCGGAAATCCAGTGCATTACTTTAATGTAATAAGTAATAAATAAATTAATTAATAAAATATTTTTCCATTTCTGTTCCAGACCTTCTGGACGCTTGGGACCACATTAGACCATCAGAGGTGGACCTTACAGACCCTATAGACCACAGTAGACCCTCAGAGGTGGACCTTACAGACCCTGTAGACCACATTAGACCCTCAGAGGTGGATCTTACAGACCCTGTAGACCACATTAGACCCTCAGAGGTGGACCTTACAGACCCTATAGACCACAGTAGACCCTCAGAGGTGGACCTTACAGACCCTGGAGACCACATTAGACCCTCAGAGGTGGACCTTACAGACCCTGTAGACCACATTAGACCCTCAGAGGTGGACCTTACAGACCCTATAGACCACAGTAGACCCTCAGAGGTGGACCTTACAGACCCTGGAGACCACAGTAGACCCTCAGAGGTGGACCTTACAGACCCTGTAGACCACATTAGACCCTCAGAGGTGGACCTTACAGACCCTGTAGACCACATTAGACCCTCAGAGGTGGACCTTACAGACCCTGGAGCCCACAGTAGACCCTCAGAGGTGGACCTTACAGACCCTGGAGCCCACAGTAGACCCTCAGAGGTGGACCTTACAGACCCTGTAGACCACATTAGACCCTCAGAGGTGGACCTTACAGACCCTATAGACCACAGTAGACCCTCAGAGGTGGACCTTACAGACCCTGTAGACCACATTAGACCCTCAGAGGTGGATCTTACAGACCCTGTAGACCACATTAGACCCTCAGAGGTGGACCTTACAGACCCTATAGACCACAGTAGACCCTCAGAGGTGGACCTTACAGACCCTGGAGACCACATTAGACCCTCAGAGGTGGACCTTACAGACCCTGTAGACCACATTAGACCCTCAGAGGTGGACCTTACAGACCCTATAGACCACAGTAGACCCTCAGAGGTGGACCTTACAGACCCTGGAGACCACAGTAGACCCTCAGAGGTGGACCTTACAGACCCTGTAGACCACATTAGACCCTCAGAGGTGGACCTTACAGACCCTGTAGACCACATTAGACCCTCAGAGGTGGACCTTACAGACCCTGGAGCCCACAGTAGACCCTCAGAGGTGGACCTTACAGACCCTGGAGCCCACAGTAGACCCTCAGAGGTGGACCTTACAGACCCTGTAGACCACATTAGACCCTCAGAGGTGGACCTTACAGACCCTATAGACCACAGTAGACCCTCAGAGGTGGACCTTACAGACCCTGTAGACCACATTAGACCCTCAGAGGTGGACCTTACAGACCCTGTAGACCACAGTAGACCCTCAGAGGTGGACCTTACAGACCCTGGAGCCCACAGTAGACCCTCAGAGGTGGACCTTACAGACCCTGGAGCCCACAGTAGACCCTCAGAGGTGGACCTTACAGACCCTGTAGACCACATTAGACCCTCAGAGGTGGACCTTACAGACCCTATAGACCACAGTAGACCCTCAGAGGTGGACCTTACAGACCCTGTAGACCACATTAGACCCTCAGAGGTGGACCTTACAGACCCTGTAGACCACAGTAGACCCTCAGAGGTGGACCTTACAGACCCTATAGACCACAGTAGACCCTCAGAGGTGGACCTTACAGACCCTGTAGACCACAGTAGACCCTCAGAGGTGGACCTTACAGACCCTGTAGAACACAGTAGACCCTCAGAGGTGGACCTTACAGACCCTGGAGACCACAGTAGATTGTTGACTTGCTGTGCTACCTATAACTGTTACTGTCAATTTCTTATAAAATGTGACCAAAAGTCCTCATTTGCCAGATAATGGGTTAAACTGGATCCTGTTGATGACAGTGCACCAGTACAGTGGACCTCCTGCCTCCTGATCTGGTCCGTTTGCTCTGTACCTGAGCCGTTCGTCACCGTCTGCTGCAGGTTTAACAGCGTCACTAAATCACCACCTTCATAAATAAGCGTCGTGGGCTCATTTGTTGCAAACGAAGCGACGCAGCGGTTACGGTGTTGACATGTCATGTTTATGACAGCATTACAGAGACTTTATGATGTCAGGAGTGGGAGTGGGAGGGGGTGCCAGTGTGGGGTTGGGTGTTTGGAGGGTTGGTGGGGGGGTGTTTTTCCTCAGTGCTGCGGTTTATTTACCAGGGATAACAGACACATCTCAGACGCCGCTCCTCCGGGAAAACACGTTCATGGATGAGACACTCGGCTCATTTCACGGGAGAGGCGGATAGATTGCCGTTCTCCCTCCTAACTATCCAATCGCTCTTTGTTAAACAAGGCACAAACCCAATTACAAAGTGCCACACGCTGACAGTTTATTAACATCATCGCCGTCGGAGAAAGAGGCGGCGAAAGGGGACGTGCCGGGCTCTTCCTGTTTGAAGAGCGAGGATGAAAGATGGTCTTTTTATCGACAAAAGACGGATTGTGTTTGCAGAGGCCGGCCAGGTGAACGCCATCTGCACGGTTTGTCTTAGCCAATAGGACGCCAGATACTGGGCATGGGCGTGGCCACTGTCAGCTTCGGCCTCTTCATCATCTTCATCACTCGTCATCTTCCTCATTCATAGTGTCATTCAAAGTCTTTGTCGCTCATCTTCATCACTCGTCTGTATCATTTGTGATCTTCCTCATTCTTAGTCTTCATTACTCATCTTCGGAATTTGTTGTCTGTGTCATCTTCATTGTTGTTGTTTTCATCACTCATCGTCTTCATCATTCATAATCTTCATCTTCATAGTCTTTTCCGACCTTCAAACCACGACTCTCGCCTTTATAGAATTAGAGACAAGTCGCCAAACTGCTGAAGCATCGATACATTTGTAAACGTAGTGGGTATAAATGTAGTATTCCACTCAGTGGACTGAAAACTAACTAACTAACTAACTCCTATAACTAGCAACTGGTGATTATGTAAAACATTGACAGTTAACTAATATTAATTTTAACAAACCCCGCCCTCCTCACACACATTTTACCTGACTTGCCCTATCTCTAATTTAGTGACTGTGACCTTTGACCTACATTGACTAAAACGTAATAGACTCTATTCTGGACCACCTCACACCCACCTCCTGCTCCTCTCTCACCTCACCTTCTCCCCTCCCTCCTTTCTTTCTGGCCAGGGACCCATTTTGTTGTTGTTTTTTAGGGAATGTGAAAGTAAACAGTAGAACCCTGCACTCCCATGGGACCCAACGAAAAGCAGTGAACCGCTGAACATAGTGAAAGCTCGCTGCAAGAGTGGGAGGGAGCGTTGATAAGCTGCAGTCCCCCAAACTAAAAACGCGGTCATAATAAAAGCTATAAATTAGTCATTTTGACCGTATACAAACACACACACACACACACATATGTATATGTATATATATATATATATATATATATATATAGTTCGGGGTATTTAGCCTTATTTTTATTTTAGTTTTTTTTGTCTGCATTTGTTCTCATTCTTTAACACCACAGAGAGGGTGTGAACATTGTTTGAGATCAATGCATTTTTTAGTCTTGCAGCCAAATATTTTAATATTTAGCCTGAGATGGAGTTTACTACCCAGAAGACTGCATCCTGGGGCGACAGGGGCCGTTACTGGCCTCACAGGCTGGGCTTCGATCCGGAGGACTCAGGTCTCCAAGTGACACTGGGTAGGTGGTCTTCAGTACGTTACATTTCAACTCATGTCTAAATCCTGTGAGACTTACGGACGGGAGCGGGACTGAAAATTCTAGTAAACGGTGAAACCGGTCTGGTTCCTGGAGTCAGTGTTCTGTGTTTTACAGACGAAAACAGTATAGACAGTGAAAAGCTAATGGACTCATATTTCTGGGCTGCGTCTGATCTCAACCTCTGATCACTTCATTAAACTGATGTTGATGAATGCACGCGGCAGCGTGAGGTCACACTGCAGATGCACAGAGAACAGGACAGGAAGGAGGGACCAGTGTTATCACTCACTTCCTTCATCCTCAACTGGAATGAGCAGATCTACATCTGGACCAAGACCAGGACCTGGATCAAGACCTGGACCAAGACCTGAAACAAGACCTGGACCCAGACCTGGACCATCATGTACACTAGTATTTATTTAATTTACTACAGTACATTCAAATACTACTGCATGTACAGTCGGATGTATTGTATTAGTTTAATGGGTAGTAGTACTGTTAGTAGTACCTGGAGTCACAGGATATAAAATACTGTATAATATACTCTGCATTTATATAACACTAGATATTGTACTGTCTACTTCCTCCCTCTCCTCCTCAGTTCCATCCAGACCATATATCCAACACATGTCTGTGGGCAGATTTACAGCTGGTTTGTGTGTGTGGGGGGGGGGGGGTTGATGGGATGGTCTGGGATGGGGATGGCAGAGAGGTCTGGGGGGGTGGGGGTGGGTGCACTACTTTGTGGGCTGGTCCCATCATTAAAAGGGTCCACATGCCATTAGAGTGGACACGCCATGGCATAATGTTGTATAATTTCCTTCTACTTTAGAAACATTAATTATTCATGTTCCCTCCCACAGGAGCCGAGGAGGCCCCGTCCACATCCACCAGGGAAAACCCACAGGAAGGAAGTGTGTGTGTGTGTGTCAGGATGAATCTGTTTCTATGGAAAACAGACAGATCCAAATGTACACTAAAAACACTTTAACTGATGCTTTTTTTTCCCAGTTTCTCCTGTGTTGTTTCCCTAACAACAGACGAGGTTATGACGTACGTTAATTTATTCCAATTTGGACGTTCTTTACATCTACAGGAAGTGATTTAAAGCTGTGAATATTCAGTCCATTGGTCACAAATTATCGCAACATTTCCGTTATTATTACAACGTGTCACCAAATGCATCCACTGTGGCGCGTCAACTGAAGAAAACGCTGTGAAAAAGCATGAAAACCTGTGGAGAAAAAAGACATTTAAACTCATTTATACATTTTTATATTACAGCTGTCTGATCATTAAACATTTAAATCTGATTAATGATAGGGTTGCTTTGAATTCATGTCGATCATTTGTGATCAGTCGACTGCTCTGTCTCAGGGGTTTTTGTTCTCAAATTTCCCACAAGAATAGACAGAAAAATACAGAGCAAAAAAATCTACAAAAAAAGTTAAAATCCACAAAAATTCACCAAAACAAAAAAGGGATGAAAAATCCAAAACATCTTCAAAACCACTAACAAATGTAATAAAATATCCAAAATATATGCAAAAATATAAATATAGAGTGGTACCTCAACTTATGAAAGACCCAGTTAACGAATAATCCAAGTAACAAAAAACATTTACCTCAATTTTTTGTCTCTGAATACGAAAGAAAATCCTATTTATGAAAGGAAACCGAAATCCTCAAGACATAAATACTATGTACATTACTGTACGTAACTACATATTGTATGTAAACATGTCATGTACGTACTGTACGTAGCATCTCATTGGCTATGAGGGAGCTACCCATGATGCTTTTCATTACCCTTTGACCCTCATTAATTTATATATTTATATATATATATATATATATATATATATATATATATTTTTTTTTTTTTTTTTTTTTTTTTTTTTTTTTCCCCAACAAAACAACTGTAAACAGCTGTTCTGTTTAATTTTGATTAATTGTTTAATCAGATTAATAATTTGTGATTTATCATGATTAAAATACGATGTCATATGACTATACTGTCTGTAGGTTATTGTGTTTTATTCAAATTTACCACAAATTAAATGAAAATACACTAAGAAATAAAAATGCACCAAAAAAAATATCCAGAACGTGTTAAAATCCACTAAAGTTCACTAAAATATAAATAAACGATAAATAATAAACTAGTGTGTTTGATGAAGGCAAAGATGTAGAATTAATGGCGTCCTACTGTCATTAAAGGCCCTGAACGCATCGTATTATGTGGATTGGATGTGATTATGCAGAAATAAAAACCGTTCACACCAGGGACGACAAACAGCACAAATGAATAATAAACACAACCTTTGAAAACTCTCCTTTATAGTGTTGACTGTGATGTTGTTTGTTGTTTTTATTGTTTTATTTTAGTGTCCGAGGGCGATTGTTAGAGTCTTTGGTCAAATATTGTTGTTTTATGATTAAATTGTATTAGAATGAAAATCAGTGCTGGAGGCCAAACCCAGAGGGAAACAATAATTCTAGGAGTGATTTCACTGATGTATAATTAATATGTTAGAGAAGATGAACTGGAATCACTTTAAAAACACAATAACATTTGACTCTGCACTTTTCTACAGTTTTCACTCTTCTGCTGCTGGAACATTTTATTTTCATATTTTTTCATAGAACATGTGCAGAGTTTATGACGAATATAAAAGACACAGAAGAGAACAAAAGACACAGTAAAAGGTCAAGAGAGAAATATTTAGTGAAAGATTCACCAAACTGGAACAAATATGGACGCCACAGGTTCAACCAAAAAAGCAGTTGGAGAGTGCAGACCTCCCCCCCCGAAAGACAGATATGTGCCCCCCCACCCCTGCACTGATCACCACCATCCTTGTGTCAGTATCAACATTTACTGAACATTTCAGCAAAATCTATTCATAACTTTTTGACTTATATGGATAATTAACAAACAAACCCTAATGATTACATAACCTCCACCATTCCTTGGTGGAGTAAAAAGGTACATATATATACAGTACATATATACAGTGTATATATATATATATATATATATATATATATATATATATATATATATATATATATATATATATATATGACTCGATTTTCATGAACTAACGTGAAGTAAAAACTATTTCAAAAGAAAAGGAAGATGTGTAAAAAAAATTTTAATAAATACTGAATATAGGAAGGGAAAAATGTTATGGATGATTTTATGTTTTGAATATTTCATCCCTTTGTTTTTTTAGGTAAATTTTAGCATCTTTTGTATATTTTTTCCCACTATTTTTGTGTTTTGTAAATTCGAGTACAGTCGAAGTTTTTCACACTCTGCAGGATGGAGTTTTGTTTTCACTGAAGCATTTCCGTCTTAAAACACCACATTAATGTGATGCATCCATTAGTCCAGGATTCTTTTAGTGCTAAGCTAATGCTATCATTGGGCTAATGCTAGCACTAGGCCAGGGGTCTGCAACCCTGGTCCAAGAGAGCCACTATCCTGCATGTTTTAGATGTTTCCCTCTTCCAACACACCTGATTCAGATGATCAGCCTATCATCAAGCTGTGCAGAAGACTGATAATGTCTGGCAGGTGTGTTCAGAGAGGGTAACATCTAAAACATGCAGGATAGCGGCTCTCTAGGACCAGGGTTGCAGACCCCTGCACTAGGCTAATGTGCCGCCTAACTTGGACAAACATGTGAAGTATATATTGTATTATTCCTTGAGTGCATGCAAAATGAAATGGAAATTAATACAGATTAAAGATCTGAATTAATCCTGCATCCCTGTGATTAATTTGATTAAAAATTGTAAACATTTAACAGCCCTAACATTTATTCATTCATTTATTTTGTATTGTAAAGTAGCTGAACAGACTGAGGACTTAAATGAACTTAATGACCCAGACTGAAGTGATCACAGTCGACATAAACGTGGCTCTGCTTCTCATCTGTCTCCTTCCATCAGTTCACACTGGAGGCCTGTGGTCGCTGACGGTCCTGGGGGGTCAGAGGTCAGATTTGGTGGGGGGGGGTTGTATGCCTTGCTCAGGGACACATTGGCAGGTCGTAGGTCATCCCGTCGCTGTCAGCCACAGTCGTTTGGTGTGTGAAGGGTCTTCACTGTCCTGTAATTATTAAGTTTGTCAGCAGACCTTTGTGTTTTTATTCTATTGTTTGATTTAATTATTACTTTAGTTGTTTTGGTTCATTTGATTTATTTAAAGTGTTAATTAAGTTAATGAAGGAAGAATCTATAGAAGCAGATGAAGCTTTTCTCCTCAGTTACACTGTTATATTTTATTTATATTTATACTTGTTTATGTCTTTTTACAGAAAGGAAGAAAGAATCATCATTTAAAGAGTGAACTAAACTAAACTAAACTATAGTGAAAAGTCAAAAGCTCTTTTCTCATTGGTCCAGACGGGGGCGCGTTGACGCAGCTTTGGGAAACTTCTAGAAAAGCTGCTTCTTTATGTCGTTTCTGGCTCCGTCCACTTTTACACGAAGCTCCTTCTTCTCATTTCTTTTTCTTTTTCTTTTTTTTCTCCCTTCTTTTCATTTGAACGTAAGAGGAGAAAAATAATTCCTGACAGAAGTGATTGTCTGCGCCTTCGTCATCCAATCCTGCACCGCCACGGCAGGTGACCCGCCGCCGAAAACCTGTGAGACGTCCAGCGCCGCTCCTTTAATCCTCCTGAGAAGACTTTCTAACGGAGGAAGAATGCCAAGGATCAACCCCCTCCACCACCGTACCCCCCCTCACCCCCTTCCACCTCGGCCCGAGTCCACAACAAGGAGGTTCTGTTTCCACGGGGATTCACCGTAACCGGAGCCAGCGGCGGATCACGTTCATCCTGAAGTCGGGCCTTGTCCTGCGTTAAACGACCACGATGTAATTAGTCTGCGAGACACAAAGACCCCCCCCAAGAGGACAGACGTCTCAATGACTCATTAGGAGAAGGGCCGTTAGATAAGCGGGTCTAGGGTGTCGTGGCCCGCCGTGCACCTGCCGACAGGTGAGCCCCCAACCCCCCCCTCCGTCCGTCCGTCCGGAGCAGAGGTCGGCGTCCGTCCCAGAGGAGTCGCTAATGGATGTAACCAGAGGGGGGGCAGGCGTTTACCACACAGGTCCAGTTTCCAAGAGGGAAGGGGGGGGGGGGTCATGGACGAGATGAAAGAGACTCAACACTGAAACAACCACACGAGTGGTATTTTGATAACATTTTACATTACAGATCGCTAATAAGGTGGTATTTTCATGGTAATAATGTCTTTGTAAACACTTATTACAAGTAATGATCATTAATGACATCATCAATCATCAACAGAAGAAGACAAGTCTATCAATATCACATCTGCGCATGCGTTGCAGTCTACTGTCATAATCATAGACAATCCTAAAGTTAATCTAGTTTTTCCCATGGATAGAGCTGTCACACATGTTCTAGAATTTCTAGGAGTGAAGCCGTCGCTGAATATTTGAATTCCATCTGTTTTCTTTGTTCAATGATGTGATGACATAAGCCATGATGAATTTTTAACCACTTTCTTCCATCAGAGAAATTCATACTCGTACTGAAGTCAGTGTACGCCTAACTTTTAATTCCCTAAATGTAATTTTTGATTTGGTAATTTTTGATTCATATTCTGACAAATATCAAACACAACAAGTACAAATGGAGTCATTTTAGAGTTTGACAATATTTAATCTCAACAACAACCAAAGACGCATGTAATGTATAATCCAAATATGCACACATTACTTTCCTGTGAATACACAGGATTTTGTCCCAAAAATCCCTCCATAGTTTTATATTCCAGTACCTGGGCCTAGCTTTGGATCAATCTGTATGGAGGTAGCATTGTCAATAACATACTGTAATCAAAAAATCAAAAACCTAATCCTCGGCTCGGGTTTCTGAGTCGGCAGGAAAATCATATCAGTCAAACAACAAAGAAAATGTTTGTTTCTGCCCTAATTCAGTGTCGTCATGAAGATGCCAGTAGTTCCAAAATGGACTACAGGTATCCCAGAACAAATGAATACACTTTATTTTAAATAGTTTGAACAGGTCGATATATTGTCAGTGAAAGAGTTTAACCTTGTATTTAAATTTTTACACAATCAAGCTCCTGGTTTTTTAAAACATGGATTCAACTTTATCTATCAGCGTCGATCTAGTGCGACATCCTGACAGATACCTGCCATCAAATCATTTGGAAAAACCACATTTTTATTTACCGGTATTCATGCTTGGAACAGTCTTTCTATTACGGTTAGAACCGCCCTGAATTTTAATCCTTTTTAAAAAGCTCTTAAGAAGCATATTTTTAACCAGCTAAGGTACCATGAAGGTACCATGTATGTTTAATGACTCTATTGTGTGCATGTGGTGTTGTGTTTGTACATGTCTTGTTTCTATTACTGTTGTTTTAACTTCTTTTAATAATGTCATTTATTTGTGTAAGGGACCAGAAACAAGCACTTTATGCTTATTACTTTATGCTTATATATATATATATATATATATATATATATATATATATATATATATATATATATATATATATATATATATATGGGAAAAATTTGCAAGGGATAATGTATTGTTGACGCAACGTTCTACAGGGCCGTAGAATAAGAAAATAAAACATTCATTGACGTGCACTTTCCAATCCAGTGTGATAAATACGGTTGAAATGACAGAATCCATCAAATGAATATTGTCTTTCTAATAAATAGAAACAGTGGTATAACGTATGCACCAACTCTCTGGTCCGTCTCCACTTTTTCCGTCAGTTTGATGTAAAAGGAGAAACTTTCGGTTCCTTAAATGACCCGCTGTCGCCAACGCGGCTACTTTAGGACAGTTTTAATATATGTTAATGTATGTAAACTCAATCCATTTATTCCATCAGCATAAAAAAGAGAGAAGACAAAACACTTTTTCTTGTGGCTTTTCCCCTCGGCTGCGTCTGTGACACCAGGACCTGCTGATGATGGCTCTGCAGTTCAAATATGAAGAAGTCTAATCCGCCTCCACCACGCCATCCAGGTCCAGTGGCTCATTTAAAACTTCTTGACACTGACGGGACTGACAGCTGATTCTCCGAATAAATGGAGCGAAGACGGAAGAAAAAAGGAAGGGGTGTACGGCCACGACTCCGAGCTTCAACGCCTGCAGCCACAGACGACGGAAGATGGAAGAACTGACGCTAAAATGAGTTTTTGAATATGGAGTGAGTTCCTTTCAAACCTAATTCCTTCTGGTCCTGCCCTAGAAACGCAGTTCTGACATGTGGCGAGGAGGGAAAAAAATGGAAAAATCAAGGCCAATCAACTCCTGTGACAGAGGAGGAGGAAGAAGCCAAGACCAAAAACTCATTGTCTTTAGCTTCTTCCTTTGATAATTAGCATGTGCTAATGTGTCACCATGTTAGCATAATGCCATCGGAGTGTCAGCGAAGACAGCGTGTGATGGATCTGAAGCTGCGATCGTCTGCGTTCGGTGTTGATAGTGTGTTTAGTCCAAGAAAAAAAAAATCTACAAAACATGTTAAAATCCACACAAAAAATATTTGTGTGTACATGTGTGGGTATATGTGTGGGTGTATGTGTGGGTGTATTGGTGGGTGTATGTGTGGGTGTATTTGTGGGTACATGTGTGGGTGTATTTGTGGGTATATGTGTGGGTGTATGTTTGGTGTATTTGTGGGTGTATGTATGGGTGTATTTGTGGGTATATGTGTGGGTACATGTGTAGGTATATGTGTGGGTATATGTGTGTGTGTATTTGTGGGTGTATGTATGGGTGTATTTGTGAGTACATGTGTGGGTGTATGTGTGGGTGTATTTGTGGGTATATGTATGGGTGTATTTGTGGGTACATGTGTGGGTGTATTTGTGGGTACATGTGTGGGTGTATTTGTGGGTACATGTGTGGGTGTATTTGTGGGTACATGTGTGGGTGTATTTGTGGGTGTATTTGTGGGTACATGTGTGGGTGTATTTGTGGGTATATGTGTGGGTGTATTTGTGGGTAAATGTGTGAGTGTATTTGTGGGTACATGTGTGGGTATATGTGTGGGTGTATGTGTGGGTACATGTGTGGGTATATGTGTGGGTGTATTGGTGGGTATATGTGTGGGTGTATTTGTGGGTATATGTGTGGGTGTATTTGTGGGTATATGTGTGGGTGTATTTGTGGGTGTATGTATGGGTGTATTTGTGAGTACATGTGTGGGTGTATGTGTGGGTGTATTTGTGGGTATATGTATGGGTGTATTTGTGGGTACATGTGTGGGTGTATTTGTGGGTACATGTGTGGGTGTATTTGTGGGTACATGTGTGGGTGTATTTGTGGGTACATGTGTGGGTGTATTTGTGGGTGTATTTGTGGGTACATGTGTGGGTGTATTTGTGGGTATATGTGTGGGTGTATTTGTGGGTAAATGTGTGAGTGTATTTGTGGGTACATGTGTGGGTGTATTTGTGGGTACATGTGTGGGTGTATTTGTGGGTATATGTATGGGTGTATTTGTGGGTACATGTGTGGGTGTATTTGTGGGTGTATTTGTGGGTACATGTGTGGGTGTATTTGTGGGTACATGTGTGGGTACATGTGTGGGCATATGTGTGGGTGTATTTGTGGGTATATGAAGCTGGTTGGGTGCATCTTTTTCAAATATATTTCTTGTGGGTCGAGTTGCAGACAGGTTAGTTAAAAAAGCAGTCAGTGACGTGTGGGTCGATGTATAAATGACCCGCATATCACTGGTGTGGGTGTGCGGGTGCATTCAGGTGTATATGTGTGGGTGTATTCATGGTGTGGGTGGTGTTCTTTCCCTCCCTCTCTCTCCTGCTTTACATTAACTCCACCATTAGCTTCGCTTGCTCCACAGCAGCTTGTAGTAATAAAACACACTGTTAAAGTGACATGTAATTACCCTCTCTCTCTCTTTCACTCGCTTTTGACTAATTAAGTCAGCGCTGCCTATTATGTGCAAATGTTTAAGGAAGTCAGGTGATCAATAACAGAGGGACACAGACAAGCTCATTTCCAAACCCTCGGATCGCTGATTCCTGCAATATGCCCTTTTCTTATACGGGGGGGGGGGGGTCGTCCTGGTCCGCCAGTGCTGACATCACAGCGATGCCAACAGAGTGATGAACCGCCACCGTAAAAACTAGAGCCTTTTAATTTGATTCTGCTATAAAGTGTCGTTCAGACTGAAGACGAATACGATGGATGTGAGGGTTTGATGGAAAACACTACGACTGCAGGAGATGATAACGGAAAGATGTTTACAGGAGGGGAAAGACATGATAATATATTTATATATATAATTTTGGGGGGCGGTCATGGCTCAGCTGGTCATTCAATAACCAAAGGTCACTCACACTGGTGTATGAATGTTCGGTGACGGTCAGAGGAACTGTTGACACTTCCGTCAGTCTGCCCCAGGACAACTATGGATACAAATGTAGTTTACCACCACCAGAGGGAGCATGTGAGAGTGAAGGAATAATGGGTCACTAATCCGAAATGTTTTCAATGGTCAAACATGTGCTATATAAATCCAGCCCGTTATTATTAGATTTATTTTTTTTTATCTCACAATTTTCTCATAATTCATAATTTTTTTCTCATAATCATGACTTTTTTTTCTCAGTTGTAAATTTTCCGACACTTCTTGTCCAAACTGAGTAACTGTGACCAGACATTATGTCCTGTTTTCGTGTCTAAACCTAAATATATTTTTGAAATAGATGTTTTTTTCTTCCAGTAATGTTCAGCTGGTGTTTTGTGTGGAAGTGGAAGCGGGTCAGAACGTTCTGGAACTTCAACCAACAGCTGATAACGCCAGCAGGAACACACTCTGCCTGCCGAGCATGCTGGGAAAAAAAGAAGATTTAAAAGATCCTGATCTGGCTGAGGGTTTTTTTTTTTCCCTTTTTCCTCTTGTTCTTGTTTTGTTAAGATCCATCAGGAGGAAAATGGAGCTGCTGTCCGAGCAGCAGGGAGAGAACATCCGTCACAGAGAGAGAGAAGAAATGAAGTGAGAAGAAGAGGAAGGAAAATGAATGAAAGGAAAGAAGGAGGAACAACAGCACCAGTACACACTAGGGCATTAACCATAACGTCGACTAGTCGACATGTCGCCTTCTGTCGCACAAGTCGACTTAAATTTGGAAGAGTCGACAAGTCACATGACCAGACCAGTCAGATGTAAACAAGAGAAGCAGACATGAGAGGAAGCATGTGTTAGCGAACCTGAGTATATGAACGCTCATTAAGAAAACATGCTCTTTTTTTTCTAAACATGATGTGGACAAGTGTGGTTTACGTCTGCGCGGTGGAGGTACGACCCAATGTTCAGTGTGGAAGGGAAAAGTAATTTAATAACAAACGGAACCAAAATGAAAACACAGACTGAGACTAAAACAGAACTAAAACCAAATAAAACCTGGGGGCAAATCAGCAGCTGTCTGTGGAGCTGAACAAATGTCAGGTATGGAGGTGACAAACTGAACACTCTCGCACCAGCAACTGCAAACCTCACTGCATTTACAGTCGCAGATCAGCAACAGCGTGCAGCTGCACGGTGTAGGCCTTCCTCCTCCATCTCCTCCTCATCCTCTTCTTCCTCCTCATCCTCTTCTTCCTCCTCATCCTCTTCTTCCTCCTCCTCATCCTCCTCCTCCTCCTCCTCTTCCTCCTCTACCTCCTCTACCTCCTCCTCCTCCTCCTCCTCCTCCTCCTCCTCCTCCTCCTCCTCCTCTACCTCCTCCTCCTCCTCCTCTACCACCTCCTCCTCCTCCTCTTCTTCCTCCTCATCCTCTTCTTCCTCCTCATCCTCTTCTTCCTCCTCATCCTCTTCTTCCTCCTCATCCTCTTCTTCCTCCTCATCCTCTTCTTCCTCCTCCTCATCCTCCTCCTCCTCCTCCTCCTCCTCCTCCTCCTCCTCCTCCTCCTCCTCCTCCTCCTCCTCCTCCTCCTCCTCTACCTCCTCCTCCTCCTCCTCTACCACCTCCTCCTCCTCCTCCTCCTCCTCCTCCTCCTCCTCCTCTACCTCCTCTACCTCCTCCTCCTCTTCTTCCTCTACCTCCTCCTCTTCCTCCTCTACCTCCTCCTCCTCTTCCTCCTCCACCTCCTCCTCTTCCTCCTCCTCATCCTCTTCTTCCTCCTCCTCATCCTCTTCTTCCTCCTCCTCATCCTCTTCTTCCTCCTCCTCATCCTCCTCCTTCTCTTCCTCCTCTACCTCCTCCTCTTCTTCCTCTACCTCCTCCTCTTCTTCCTCTACCTCCTCCTCTTCTTCCTCTTCCTCCTCCTCTTCCTCCTCCTCTTCCTCCTCCTCTTCCTCCTCCTCTTCCTCCTCCTCTTCCTCCTCCTCTTCTTCCTCTACCTCCTCCTCTTCCTCCTCCTGATCCTCCTCCTCATCCTCCTGTTCCTCCTCCTGTTCCTCCTCCTGTTCCTCCTCCTCCACTTCTTCCTCCTCCACCTCTTCCTCCACTTCCTCCTCTTCCACCTCCTCCTCTTCCTCCTCCTCCTCCTCCTCTCGTGTCATCACTCTCCAATCACTCCCTCATTGACATTTGTAATTCAAACATTTTTTCTTCTCGTCTTTTCCTTTTTTCCGTCTGCAGATGTGTGTACTCACGCCTGATCCACACTTTTCTCGGAGGACGGCGTTGGACGAGCAAACAACCGACTGTCGAATCACTTCCACGACTTCAGCCGCACTTCATCTAATCCAAACGTTTGATGGCCTTTCCTCCTACTGCTCACACACACTCTGCAGTCACTTTAACTCTGGAGTCACTTTAACTCTGGAGTCACTTTAACTCTGCAGTCACTTTAACTCTGCAGTCACTTTAACTCTGCAGTCACTTTAACTCTGTCCAGAGTAGATAGACAGTACCTTTACACCATGTTTTTTTTAATTCTGAATAATTAATTCTGAATAAAATAATTCAGAATTTTTCATTGTTTATTTCACACTTTAAAAATAATGACAAATACATAAACATAAATAATATAAAACAGTTTAAGTGAAGCCAAACATTTAATACAGGAAGTCTTCCAGTTATGACAGACTTCTGTTCATACAGTGGTGATGGCAACTCATAATTATAATAATATTATTATTATTTTAATATTTATGAATTTTATATCACACAATTTTTACTTGATCTCATAAATTTGACATTTTATCTCATATTTATGACTTTCTTTTATAATTTCCTTCCCTACGGTGGCAATATAACCCAAATCTCCACGGAAATTGGAATTAACCCTTTAATACTCCTAAATCCTCCCTAAATAAATACATTATTATTTGTATTATTAGTATTAATAATAATAATAATAATAATAATAATAACAACACTCAAAGCACTTCACATTAGTGACCCATTATTCATTCACTCTCACATGCTCACTCTGGTGGTGGTAAACTACATAAGTATTCACAGTCGTCCTGGGGCAAACTGACAGAAGCGTGGCAGCCATTTTGTGCCTGTGGCCCCTCCCACCACCCAACATTCAGACACCAGTGTGAGTTACACTGGGGCAGGAGGGTGAAGTGGGACACAACAGATAGAGTGGGATTTGAACCACCAACCTTTCGGTTATTGGACGAAGAAAGAAATTCCCCCAAAATTAAGAAAGAAACCCCCCCCCCTCCGGCCCCAATAAAAAAAAAGGGAAAGAAATACATTACAAAAATATGTTTGTTTTTTTTTATTCTACTGATGAAAATTAGAGGAATTGTAACTTTATTAACTTTTATTTTATGTATTTATTTTTTAGAAACACACAATACAGTTTCCTTTAGCTGTTTTTTTATTTTATTTTAATTACAGTTTATTTATTTGTGAAAATGTTTTTTTTTTTTGGTTCTAGTTTTTGTCATTTGGTTCGTTTTCGTTGACGATAATAACGTGGCCTCCTGGGAAATGCTCGTCACTATCTTTTCCTGTGACTAGAAGTAGATAATGAGGATGACTTTGCAGCGAAGACGATGATGAGGTGTTTGCAGCTTTTCTTTGTTTTTGAACATGACACACCACGAGAGATTGTTCGCAGATCTGCATCGAGGCTGATTAGTCTGGAGGTGTAAAACATGTCGTTTCCCTGTGAGCTGCTCTGTTGTCACGTCTATAGCTTATTTATTTATTTATTTATTTATTTATTTATTTTTTTTTTTTTTTGCATTCTCCCTGAAGTTTTTTTCGCTGCTGACGTTATTGGCTGATTGAGTCGGGCTGAAGTCGGGCCAGAGCCGCAGCATTTGCCACATGCTAATTATGCTAATTGCTGCAGCAGTGCCCTTGCACCAAAAACAAGACGACTGTTTTTGTGACGGAAGTGACTCCTGAGATGTTGTTGTGTGTTTTCTTTTTCTTTTTTTTTTTACCTGGGAGAAAGTAGCTGTGCATCTAAACAACAACAACAAAAGGCAGGAGGCATGAAAGCGGCTGTTTACCCCCCTGAAAGCTCACCGGGTCATCATTGGCCTAATTAAACCGCAGAGTATTTTTAGATTCCTGAGATCCTGTCAGACTGTGTGTGTGTGTGTGTGTGTGTGTGTGTATAGGTGTATGTGTGTGTGTGTTTTTTTTTTTATCTGCGTGCGAACAAACAAAAGCGTTTTAAGATTTATTGCCAACTGTCATGTTAGCTCTCCTCCTGTCCGCGGTGTGAAAGCCAGTCCTGCTGGGAAGCTTTACATCAAACGGCCCCTTTAGAAACACCTTTAATTACTCTCCTTCTCTGCCTCTGAAGTCCTGGCTGTGTTTGGCTGTCGGCTCGTCTCACTTTCCGTACGTACGCCTGGATGCGATTCAAGCTCCTTCCTGTTCGCCTTCTACATCCTTCACCACTTATCCCTGCGCCTCTCATATTCAAATGAGATTTTACAACCACGACCCACCAAAGTTTATTTATACGTCACCTTCCATAGAAGAGGCATCACCCAGTCATCTGCAGGTCAACCAAGAGTTTAACGTGACGAAAATAGCATAGTTAAATACGTTTATACACATGATAATAGTGCCTGAACATGAAAATATTGGCTTTATTCCAAATGTATAATTTTCCAATTAAAGGTTCTCTGTGGAATATTCACAAATGTTCATATACTTATATCATCTGTTGTTCTGGGAGATGATTCTCACTGCATAAGCTAAGCTAACAACTGTCTCTGCCAGCCCTTATGAAAGAAAAATATATGGAAATAAAGTGAAAAATATAATGCTTTATATTCCAAAATATATTCCCATATATGGAAAAGTAGTGCATTTATTATCCACTATACTGCAATGTATAATTTGATCATATATTGACAAATATAATATAATTATTGCACTGAAGACAAAAGCTGCCCTATATTTTACATATAGTTTAATTGAAACTCAATTTATTTCTACATTTTGTGAAGTGCATTAATAAATATATAATATATAATTACATGTATTTAGTAATACACTTCACAATATATGTATATATATATATATATATATATATATATATATATATTTTTTTTTTTTTTTTTTTTTTTTTTTTTTTATTTTTTTTTTTTTTTTTTTTTAACGTGTGTGCATTCATATATTAAGTGTATTACTTTTTCAAGGGAGACCTGCCCTATCAGTGCATGTGTTTGGATGGTCAGAGGAAACCAGAGTACCCAGAGACCTCCACACATAAACCTCCACACAGAAAGGTCTGGTGTGGGAATTGAACCAGAGACCTTCTTGCTGTGAGGCTAACCACTGCACGACCGTGTCCATATATGAACATATATTATATATATATATATATATATATATATATATATATATATATATATATATATATAAAGCAGAAATTCCTTATGTATTTTAACTATATTGTAATATATTGACACTATATTTTTCTGTACATTATATACATATATTTTTAATTTCAGACAGTAATATATTGATAGTTTGTTTCATAAGTGAATAGCATATGATATAACAGCAAATGATACAGGATCAGATCGGACTTGCTGTAAAAATCCTTAGTTGTTGAAAACATTTCTAATGCAGTATTCTACAATGCAAAGCGAGTACCATTAGCATAGAAATACAATCTGATCTGCAGGTCAACTAAGAGTTTGCATCATTGAATATGTTTATACATATGATAATAGGGCCTGAACATGAACATATTGGCCTTATTCCAAATAGATAATTTTCCAATTAAGATAAAATATATTTCTTTATTATTCCCACTAGGGGAGCAGCAAGAATATAGCACAGCACACAAGAGTAATTTTAAAATTAAATAAATAATTCTATATAAAATATACAGTTGTTTTTCTGTTTTTCTTTCTTTAAAAAAAAATATATATATACATTCACAATATACACATTAATATAAATAATTGCACTGTTTATGGATTATTGTACAGTTTACTGGGGGCAGTTTCAGTTTAAAGGTTCTCTGTGGAATATTCACAAACGTTCATGTATTTTTATCATCTGTTCTGGGAGATGATTCTTTGATGTTAGCTAACTGCACAGGCTAAGCTAACAACCGTCTCTGGAGCTAACATCCAGGATAACAGCCAACAAAACATCTCTTCTGCTTCTTTACATCTGCTTTATTCTGCAACATTTAGCTAATACTGTTAGCTGAGGAATACAGTCTTATAACAACATATGATGAAGTTTGACAAAAACCTGATCAAGTCATAACAAACATCGTTTTGTGTCGTGCAGATACGCACACCCTAAAAACTGTTTTATAACCCAACCACTGGATCAATGTAGCACCAGCCCAGCAATAGTAAACTTCTGTAGCTGAAATAATTAAATACAATTAATAATAAATAAAAATGAATAAATAAAAATTAAAACTTAAAAAAATACAACATATATATATATATGAACTAGAAAAGCACTCTGAGAGCGCAGACCTAGCCAAGGTAGACCCCCGCACACCCACCCCGATCACTGCCAAAATTAAATCAGTTCTTTCTGTTCACATTTCCAACACATCCTGAAAATTTCATCAAAATCTGTCCATAAGTTTTCGAGTTATCTTGAACATAGACAGACAAACAGATAAACGCCAGCAAAAACATTACCTCCTTGGCAGAGGTAGAAAATAAAGACATATAAATGAATACAAAAATTATAAATGTACATAAAATAAACTATTTACATATATATATATATATATATATATATATATATATATATATATATATATATATATATATATATATATATATATATATATATATATATATATATATGTGTGTGTGTGTGTGTGTGTGTCATGTTCAAAACCATATGAACTGTCCTCAGTCCAACAGACTTCAGATGTGATAGAGGTCATGAGGACTTCCACCCTCTTCATATATATATATATATATATATATATATATATATATATATATATATATATTTTTTTTTTTTTTTTTTTTTTTTTCAAAATCACTTAACATAGTTTTAATACACTTTTCAAATACTTTTAGTTCACTTTCAACTAATTTTGTATTGACTTTCAACATTTCACATTCATATACACCTGCACAATATATTGTTTGAGCATTGAAATCACACGTGTGCACAATAGTCAGATGACAGGTCCTGCAATGATTTTTATTACATATATATATATATATATATATTATAGTGAGTCCTGCAATTATTTTTTTTTATGTATTTATGTATTTTTATAAATACAGACAAACCCAGATGACAACAGACCCTCATGAATGTGCTTTAAACAGGAGCCACAGAAACATTAAATACTTTCATCCAGATGTTATATTAGATTATTTTTTGGAAAAACACATGTTTTCTGTCAGATTTCCAAACCTGAACATCATTCCTTCTGCCTTCTTCTGTAGTTTTGTATTTTTAATTTAATGGACATTTCAGCAGGTGATGTTTTTCACTTATTTTTTTTATCCATGAACAGGTTATGAAGCTTTTCTTCTCATTATTATTATTATCATCATCATCATCATCATCATCATCATCATCAGACTCTTTATGGGAATATTTTCCATTTTCTCTTCTTAGTTAAATAGTTTTTCTCTCCTCATTAAACCATTTTCACATTAAGCTTTTTATTTATTTTTTCTCCCATTTGGTGACAAATGTTACAGATCACTTCTACAGAGCACACACTTTACTAATTAACTTTATTTTCTCCTTTAATTTTCACTCATTTTCTGTTAACATTTTTTGCATAATTATTTGTGCAGTTTTTATTTTCTTCCTCCGCCATCACCTGTGGACCAGGTGACCCACACCGTCCATAAACCTTTAACTCTTTACTGTTCTGAGGTGATTTAGCTTCAAAACAGCAGAAAAATAAACTGTGAATGAAAACTGCAGCTGTACATCAACTGTTTAGAGTCCAAATAAAACAATTGTAAAGGAAACTAAAACACTGACTTTTACTGATTATTATGTAACAGGGAAAAAGATGGAGACTTAGAAACTAAAACAAATACTGAAATGTTTAAAAAGAATAATAAAATGTACCAGGAAAATACACTAAAATGTAAAATAATGCATGAAAAACAGTAAAATGCCCTCAAAATTGAGAAAATCTACTATAAATGGGCTAAAAATGACACAAAAATGTCATTTTTTGTGTTTTTTTTTTCATTGTTGCACAAAGAATGAAAAATAAAAAAGCCAAAAAAAATCTATGCTAAAAAAACTAAAAAGAAAAAGTGCATTTTTGGCCATTTTAGCATATTATTTAGCACATTTTCTCAGTTTTTAGGGCATTTTACAGTATTTTTCATCCATTATTTTACATTTTAGTATATTTTCCTGGTACATTTTCTTATTCTTTTTAAACATTTCAGTGTTTTATTTTTGTTTCTATGTCTCCATCTTTTTCCCTGTTAAATAAACGGTAAACGTCAATGTTTTACACCTGTTTTACTTTTCCAAACACTTTCTTTTATCTAGACTTCAGTGCATGTTGGATCATTTCAGTACACTTTATTATTAAACAGTTAAAGTGAGTGTTCGCTGACTTGCTTTTTCATTTTTCATTATTGCTAATGAAGTTTATTTTTTTTTGCAGTTGAATTTGTCTTCATCTTTCTGGTAACGTGGCAGCTTTTCTTTGTGCAGTTCTTTATCGTCTCTCCATCCTCCCGCCGTAGTTCGCTCTCGCTGTCGTCTCTGGACCAGGTGACCCGCGGGAACCAGATACTTTAAATTGATTCTTTCCTTTTTACGTCGTCGTGTTAAATTGAAACCAATCCCCAAACGCTTAAGAACTGCAACCTGACTTCCTGTCTGTCCTCCCCCATCTGTGCTGAGAAGGAGAGTGGGATGTAGAGGGGGGGGGGGGACCGGTGGGATCATGGGAGGATGGGAGGGGGGGGGGGTGTTTGATGGCGGCGCTCACACAATGAAGCGACAGGGTTGGTTTGGTCTTGGGAGGATTTGGTAAATCCGTAACTGTGTCGAGCAGCTTTAGACAGAAAGGAAAAGGCCGCCGGAGCAGCAGCGGCGAGCGTCACAACCAGCTTTATTTTATGTCATTGTATTCAAATTTACTACAGCCCCAACACTTATCACCCCCCCACCCCCACCGCCCCCTGCCCCCCCAGCACACACAGGCCCACTTTGAAGACGGATCACCGTGGAGAAAGAACACATTTTCCCCTTTTTTCAAAGTCAGATTGGCACAAAATGAAGCGAAGGAAGTTTTTCGTGTGTGTGTGTGTGTGTGTGTGTGTGTTTGAGTGAAGCACAATGAAGAGCACACTGTAAAAAATGAAAAAAATGAAACGTGCACTGTAAAAAATGAAAAAAAATTAACAGCACACCGTAAAGAGAAAACAAGACAAAACTGTAAATAAAAAGAAGGAAGAGCTAACTGTAAAAAAAAAAGAACAGCACACTGTAAAAAATTAAGACCACACTTTAAAAAATGAAGAGTGCACTGTAACAAAAATTTTTAAAAAATTAACAGTACACTGTAAAAAAAAAGAAGGAAGAGCACATTGTAAAAAATGAAGACCACACAAGCTCTTTGTGCTTTGAATTGACCCTTGAAGTAAATGCCCAGTACGCAGAAAGTAATGAGGAGACAAAATCAAGTACATGAATTCACTTTAGATGAGATAAATTAGTTGGCGACGCAAGAATGCAGTTATTACAAAATTTAAATTTAATTATTTTAATCATGATCAAAGATTGACTTTGCCCAGGTGATGCAATAGCCTAGTGCTAGTGTTAGCCTAGTGCTAGCATTAGCCTAGTGGTAGCATTAGCATAGTGCTAGCAGAATCCATGACTAATGTGTATGTTTTGTGATATTCTGAGATGGAAGTTTGTCAGTAAAAAGAAAACTCCATCAGAACACTTTGTAAGTGGGCGGGGCTAAGGTGAATCTATTCAAATCCAGTCTATTGGGAGTGTCGGAGCCAGAGTCTAGATTTTTAACAATTGTCAATAAAGTTTATTTTCCTAAAGTATCCAAATAAATGTAGGGGTTAAAGGTCACCCAGTGTATGGGAATGTGTTCACAAGCTCTGCATTAATGCTTTATCATTTGACTGGACTGGAATTGCAGGGGAACCAATCAGCTGTTCAGACCCGCCCACTGACTTTGATGGACGAGGTTGACAGACGAAATAAATTCATTATCCACTGCAACACAAGGAACAGGAAATAATCAATTAGTCAAATAATATGTTTTTTTAACTCAAATGAATTTGTATTTTAATGAATTAATAACACATTTATGTATTTAATTCTAATTTTAATTAATTGATGAGACATTTAAATAATTATTTAATGATGTATTTATTTATTTTGGCACTTTTAGTCGTCCATGCAGGGAGGTTTGGGTTTAAAGTAAAAAATAAACACTGCAACTAAAGTCAAACTAATATATTTCTCGAAACAAAATAAGTTTAAACAATAGTCGCTGCCACCAAACATGTGTCCAATAATCCATACGTCCTTCCAACACTACAGGAGGCCACACCCACATCCCCCACAATCCTTTGGGATGGTGTCCAGGCCCTTTAATTAAAGCCATGTCGGTGTCCACTCCCCCAACGGACCCCACAACAATAACACCGTCCAATAAGATGCAGCTGAGCTCCTCTGCAAACAAACCGCAAAACCCACCGATGTCTGGGTTTGTACAGTCGCCACGGCAACAGGAATGTATTCAGACCAAGGTTGTAATAGTTAGGTATTTTTTTTATTACACTTTAGTTTTTGTTAGTTTCAAGTTGTTTTGTTGAAAGTCTTGAATGAACAAGTTAATTACATATATATTCATATTTTTGCATATGTTTTGGATATTTCATCACTTTTTTTTGGTGTTTTTTCTGTATTTTAGAAGAGTTTTTGTATATGTTTTGGATTTTTTTTTTGTCTTTCTGACACAAAGAACAACTAATAAAAGTTTGGAAGTGTCACTAAAGGAGAGTCGTGTTTCTGAGTCAAGAAAAGTGAGAAGTTTCGGTTATTCTTCTCCTTGACTCAGAAGCGCAAGAAGAAAAGTGTGGAAGTGGCGTGATACAGAAGAAGAATGCCCGAAACTTCTCACTTTTCTTGACTCAGAAACACGAGTCTCCTTTATTTACTCAGAGTTCCGGCTTCAAACTGGAATTTACTTAAAGGCTCTTCATGCTCTTGCAGCAAAATGTTGCAGTTACTTGTCGCAGATATTTGTAATTTATGCCAGCGTGGGGACTACGTGTTATGTGTTATTTACCAACAGGCCCTTTCGTTGTCGAACAAATTTGTCTAAGAGATTCTTACACTTCCTCACACTTGGCTGAATCCATCTTCACACAAATCGTCTTCAATAATAATGCTCACGTAAACAAAACATATGTTTGGAGCTTAGCTTTAAGCTAAGAACCTGTGTTTTTTATTTGACTGTGAGCCGAGCTTTGAGCCACACATAAGGGCCGTTACCAAAACTGTTTTTTATTATTTAAAAAATATTGCCAGAGTGCGACCCTTTCTCTCTTGAGCCGGTGCGGAGACTGTGATGTACGCATTTGGAACCAGCCGTATCAATTACGCCAACGCTCTCCTTTCTGGTCTTCCAAAAAAGACCATTGCGCCACTGCAGCTGCTCCAGAACTCTGCAGCCCGGCTGCTGATGAGGACCAGAAAGAGAGAACATATCACACCAGTGCTCACGTCTGTGCACTAGCTCCTGTCAGCTTCAGGATTGATATTAAAGTGCTTTAATTGGTTTTTAAATGTATTAATTGTTGTACCCTGTTTATCTATCTGATCTGGTTTTAACATCTGAGCCCTCTCAGACCCTCAGGCCCTACGGTAGCAATCTTTTAAGTGTCCCTAGAGTTACCACTAAAACACATGGTGAGGCCTCATTCAGGTTTTATTTCCCCAAACTATGGAACAGTTGACCTCAGGACCTGAGGTCCGCCGCGAGTGTTCATATTTTTAAGGGTAAACTGAAAACCTACCTTTTTAACTTAGCTTTTAGTTACATTTTACTCTTAACATTATTTTACTCTGTTATTTTATGTATTTACTTTTATTTTATTACCATTATTATTTATTCATTTATTTGTTCTATTTTTTTTTTTTAATTTGGCAAATCTTTTAACTTGTTCCTACAATTGCGCGATAACGGGGGTGATGTAAAGCACCATGTATGAAAAGTTCTATATAAATAGAGTTTCATTTATTCAAAAAAAGATGGAAAATTAGAGAAGCAGAAGTGCGTGTAGAGCGGATGTAGAATGAACCAATCAGAGGCCTCTTTCCTGGTCTCCCCTGTGACACTGTTTGCGGTGGCTTACATTTTTTGGGAGGTACGCACAAATCTATGAGACGTATCTGCGATACTTCGTAGATAACTTGGCTTCTGAGCATAAATTGGCCTTTACTGTGAGGTGGCAGAGTTATCCACTGCATCGTATGTGGTCCTCGGGCCAGATGTTTGACACCTGTGTTTTAGGGGACGCTCACTATCCCACTGTATTAACCTGCTGTGTTTGTCTTCGACCGTTACAAACCAATGTGTTTTAGTGAAGGCGGCAGAAGAGGATGGAAACACATGTATATATATTTGCATTTTCTTCAGTTTAAATTAGAGTTGCGTTCAGAAAAAGCTTCCTACCACGCCTCACTGAGCCACTTGATGAAAGTGAAAATGAAGTGAATCACACGCTACGTTTGCGAGGTCGCAGAGGAACGGTCGTGTTGTCATGTGCTCCTGTGTCAGCATCGCATTTGCCTTCACACGTCTGAACCTGTGTGTTTTGACTCATGTGTTTGCTGAACTCTGGAAAAACAAGCCACCACTGATTAACGGGGTGTATCTTCACACCAATTTGGAGAGGAGGGCTTTACATGGAGGTGTTAATACCATCACGTTCAGCACCGCAGGGAGATAAAAGACCCCTCCCTCCTGGCCGCCGGCTGACAGGGCGGCTCAGAAAGCTTTATCGTGATTCAGACATCAGTCAACACTGCACCACGGGAGATTAACACGGCTTTATTTGGACGAGTTTAACAAGGAAAGTGTGGATCTACCAGGGTTTTCGCCCAGCGCTAATTACACAACATCGATGCAGCCGCACATTCCGTCGCTCCAAGACTGAACCAAAGCAAGTCAAACGCCGCGTTGAGGCGTTAAACTACAACAGAATGGTCCAATTTCACTAAACCTCAAACCATAACGTACATATACGGAAATAATCAGTCTATTGGTAACAAATTCTGAAGTTTTGCATCAAACTAACATGCGATCAGGTTAAGAACTGGTTCAAATAGATAACTTTGTTTTTAGTTACGTAAAAGTAGATTCTCAGACGCATACATGAACTGAAAACTATAGATATAGAACACATGGACGCCGCCATGTTTGTTTGATGGCATTGGAGAATAGTAAGGAATGATAGCCATGCCGACTTCAACTAACAGTACCATAATAAACCACACCCACATTCAATAACATATTATCATTAGTTAACCACTTGTACTGTAATTAGTTAACCACATGTTTTTTTTTTCAAAATTTTTCTCCTACCGTCTCTCCCCTGACATCCTCCCATTTCACTATTTGAAAACCACTGCTATAAATATCATTTTTTTAGGTGGAATATCCATTTTGAAGAACATGTACCTTTAAAATAAGGCAGATTTCTCCTTGTTTTGGATGTCCTCCGCAGTTCATCTTGATCTCTGTCTCTTTTTCGTCAGATCTACAGTGACTCGGTATCGTCCCTGACTTGGCGCCACCGCCCGTCACAGTCCAGGGTCGAACCCACAACCTCTCCGCTGTAAGTGATCGTCTCTGGCCGCCTGCCTGCCCACCTCCTGCTCCTCTGTAGCACTACTCTGGGTTAAATCCTCAACCCTGGACGGGGTCCCGCGGCGGGTTCCTCTCTCCTCTCGAATTCCCTGTGGGGATCATTAAAGCTCCAGCTAACGGTGAAATCAGAGCCGTAGAGATTTCCCCATCCCAAACGCCACCTCGCAGAAGTCTGGAGGAGCTGCTGACTCGTATCGGTAACAAGGAGCAGAGATGGAAGAGGAATGTAAATGTTTCAGGTGAAGTATCGATAGCACCCGAGGGCCGGAGTTCCGCTAGGAGACAGTCCTGGATCCGCTGCTGTTTCACTGAAGGTGCCAGAGTATTTATAGAAAGATTTAACATTTAGCGAAAATAAAACCGCTCAGAGACGGTGAATAATAAATGTTACTCAGGTCGGTTGGAGAATGTGTCAGTGGAGGAAACGCTAAAGGTCTGGACCAGGACTGCACTAAACCTGCCATCGACTAAACAGTAGCTACAAATTATTAGAGATGTAATAATGCTAATAATGCCCAATACGTTTACATAAACTTCGAGAAATTTTAATTATTGCCTTAATTCGACAAATACACTGGTCTACAGACAGAAGCTTCTGGAATCAAATTAATAAAATGTTCCCACATGTGTGTTAGTGATAAAAAAAAAACCTAGGTGTTTTCCAGTGTATTCCAGGTGTATTCCAGTGTATTCCAGGAGTATTCCAGTGTTTTCTAGGTGTTTTCCAGTGTATTCCAGGTTTAGTCCAGTGTTTTCCAGTGTATTCCAGGTTTAGTCCAGTGTTTTCCAGTGTATTCCAGGTTTAGTCCAGTGTTTTCCAGTGTATTCCAGGTTTAGTCCGGTGTTTTCCAGTGTATTCTAGGTTTAGTCTAGTGTTTTCCAGTGTATTCCAGGTGTATCTCAGTGTTTTCCAGTGTATTCCAGGTGTATCTCAGTGTTTTCCAGTGTATTCCAGGTGTATCTCAGTGTTTTCCAGTGTATTCCAGGTGTATCTCAGTGTTTTCCAGTGTATTCCAGGTGTTTTCCAGTGTATTCCAGGTGTTTTCCAGTGTTTACCAGTGTATTCCAGTGTATTCCAGGTGTATATCAGTGTTTTCCAGTGTATTCCAGGTGTATCTCAGTGTTTTCCAGTGTATTCCAGGTGTTTTCCCGTGTTTTCCAGTGTATTCCAGGTGTATTCCAGTGTTTTCCAGTATATTCCAGGTGTATTAGTGTCAGTTCTATAACCAATGGCCCCGGCAGTGTCAGTGTTGGATTGGTTTGACCACTGGCTGTTCCACACTCTGCCCTTGGTGGATAATAAAGCTGGGGTCGTGGGGTTCGGACCGGGCCTTACCTGCTCCACGGGCCGCTGTAATTACTCTCAGCCAAATATCCTTTTGTGCTCAGCGGTGACGGGGCGTCCTCCGACTCCCTGCTCTTTGTAATCTTTATCGAACCATTATCCCGCCCCGTCCGTCCCAGGAACAGACTCTATTACCGGTATCGCCGCAAACACTATGAGCTTTCCTTCATGCTGTCATGGCTCCAGCAGTGAAGGTTCTAAAGGCTGACACCTCCACTGTCTCCATGAAACTGTTAAACATCTTTAATCAGTGCATTTAGGGCAGGAGTCCATTTATTACAGCAGAGCAGAGCTAATATAGAGTCCACTTATGTGATAACCAGTGTTCCACTGATGTTCAACAGCACAGATAGACGCCTTTTATTCACTTTTCATGTTGGATATTTAACGATAGTTCGATGATATAACATTAGCTCCATGATTCTGAACATGATGGAGCATTGGTAAAAAAATTATTAACTAATATTTTAGAATTAAGTAAGCGTATTTAACTCAATTATATTCAGGCCTAACAGTGTTTGGTTAAGATAAAGATATGTCTTTTTATTATTTTAATATCACAATAGTAGTTTACAATCAGTTACCGTATTACAAAATATTTCAGTATTACTTTTAAGATTACATAGTCACTTGTCAGGAAGGTCCAGTCTGAGTCTTTGAACATCCATGACCTAAGAGGCCATATGACACTAAATCTCCCTGCTCAGACACAGTTTATAACACCTTTCTGTCGACCCCTCCTTCTTCAAGATGTCACCTGTTCGTTGTTCAGCTCCTGAAGGGTTGGGCACAGTACTTAGCACCAACAAATCCCCTATTTAGAAAATTAAATTCTCTAAAACTACATGATATTTTGGACCTTAATACTCTTATTATAACATATAAAGTTGATGATCACATGCTTCTCTACAGTTTGCACCAGATGTTCCAGCCCAGAAAAAGTGACTAGAACTTAAGGGTAACTGAAATTTGTAAGAAACTGAAGCGTAGAACAAATGTAAAAAGCCAGTGTTTGTCTGTCAGAGTTCTTATGTTTGACACCTGTGGGTTAAATAGTTAAAGGTTTGTCTCAGTTCTGCAGAGAAACTGTGTAAACTATAGAATCCAATGGTAAATATCCTCCCAAGTTTAGACAATAATGAATAATCTTCTTCTTTGTGTTTCCTGGGTCATCTTGTGCATGCGGCGGTCGTCTTCCCGTCACCGTGGCGCTGCGTTCCCTTGTCATTTCGTTTCCTTATCAGCCTCCGCTCGGCCTTCGCTTGTCATCGCAGTTCTGAAGTTTTCTGGCTTTCATTTTGGTCGGAGGCGTGATGTTGTTTTCATATCTCTCCTGTATAAATTTGTAATTTTCTCCTCTCAGTTTGTCATCGTGCTTTTATCACCGTGGGTTATTTCATTTATTTATTTATTTATTTTATCGCCGTACAAATCAACTCAGCCAATTTCAAACAGATCAGTTGGATTTTTTTTTTTTTTGTTTTCCCATCGGTGCGTCTGAAAGCTTGTGGTTGAAGACGTTTCTTCTGGGTCCGACTGAAATATTGAAGTTTTATTGTGAAGTGAATAAATGAACTGATCACAGGGAAACATCAGCGGTGAGACGCACTAGTGAAATGTCAAATGTCCTCTGAATGCATCACAGCAGGTTCACTCTGATATTTGAAAGTTTCACAAGAAAGACGTAATTTTAGCCTCAAGAAAAGTAGGAAAAATCTAGTGCTTTGTTCTGTTTCCTGCACCGCGCTGCAAAAATATAAATCCACCTGAAGTGGATTTGTCTTTTTTCTACTTCAATATGTGATCAGACTTCATTCATTCTTCATCCATTCATTTTTATTCAAGATTTTTGTTTTTATTTCAAGATTCTTTTTCCTAAAGATTTTATTTTTGTTTAATTCAAGATGTTTTCTTGAATTTTTTTAAATTATTATTTCAATAAAAAAATGTTTTGCATAATTTAAGATTATTTTCGTCAAGATATTTTTCCTCTGTATAAGGTTTTATTTTTGCTAAATTCAAGAGCTTATTCCTGATTTTTTTATTTCAAGATTTTCTGCTTAATTCAATGTTTTGTTTAGTTTTTTGCTTATTTCAAGATTTTTTTGTATAATTTAAGATTATTTTCTTAATTTAAGATATTTTTTGCTCTGTACAACATTTTATTTTGCCTTATCAATTTTTTTGTTTATTTCAAAACTTTTTTCCTCAGGATTTTATTGTGTTTAATTCAAGATGGTTATCTTGAAGTTTTTTCTTTATTTCAAGATTTATTTATTTTTTTGCATAATTCAAGATAATTTTCTTAATTCAAGATATTTTTGCTTTGTACAAGGTTTTATTTTCCTTAATTCAAGAGGTTATTTTTGAAGAATTTTTTTTTTGCACACCTCTTCCTGTTAATGTGATATGTTTGACTCCCTGATGAAGACTTGGATGCCAAAATTTTTTTATTTTTTTTTATAACCAAGCTAATGAAGGCTTTTTAATTGTTCACATATAAGAGAGAGCCTTGGAAGTTTCTCTTTTTGTCATACTCTTAGTTTTCCCATCCAAAGAGCACCTCTAATTATTACTGATTCTCGTCCAGGTAGCACTCCTGAAGCTAACTTTTTTGAGATACCTTATTACCTTAGACCAAACAGGATGTTGTGAACTTACGATGTATTTGGTCATAATGTCTGGAATTAACATGAATTACAGACTATTGTTCATCCCGTCCCAATGCACCACACAATAACACAGAGGTACAGGGGTAATTGTGAATTACCAGTGGTCCACAGATAATACTTACCCCGTGCAAATAGGACATAACTTCAACTTTTCCAACTCCCTCAGGTGTTTAAACATTTCCAATGGATGTTTTTATGGTTTATTCTCATGACACATGAAACTATTTCAATAATGAGAATGTGCACTGCAGTGATGACTGTAGCATTAGCTATTATGGCCTAGCTAAATAATGACCTTTGTCACAATCTGAAAAATAATAGCCTATTACCAAACACATTTAAAATAAAATAAATAAATAAAAAAGGTCATTATGAAAGGTGTAATGACAATCATTCTGGTCGTGTTAATACAGTTCTGACACAAATCATCATCAAATAAAGGTGACTCACCTTGTAGACATCTTGGATCATCTGTTAGTACAGATGTATTGTGGATACTTTAAGCTCATATTCAAATTCCTATAGCTTTTCAATGCAGCTCTCAAATATATTCTGGTAATGAGAATAATTACCAGAATGACATGATCTTTTCTTGAAATATTATGAATATTCATGACTAAAATAACAAAAAAACAACAGCTAATGAAACTTTTAACATATAACGATGTACTTGTAGTATTTATTTATTTATTGTTATGTTTCTCCCTAATTCAAAGACCAGAAATTTTGGTGGGACCACATTTGGGTTATTGAGAATTTACCCAGAAAATGTATAAAAAAATGAAAAATAACAATCGAATGTTTTAAAATTACCTAGTGTGAAAGGAAAAAAATCCTCTCCAGTAAAATAATGCGTTGATCTTTGTAGTTACATGAAAATACATGCTGTTACAGTCAGTTTCTTCTTCTCATCTTTTTGTTTTTTTTTTTTTCTCCACTGCTGTAAATCTGCTTCTGATGCCCCCCCCATCTTGAACGTTGGCTGTACCTCCTGTGCATTTCCGGTTGTAAATCTGTCGTAACCAGAATCCACCACTGTCCTCTTCGGATACACCCGAGGTAACGTCAATTCTGTCCCGGCTCTGGAATTTACGGTGCTCACCATCGCACGCTCAGAAACCTCGGCTGAGCTGGAGAATTGAGGTATCCATTCCGCCGACAGTTTTACAGCGGCCAAGTTCACTTAGCATTAAATCGTCTTCCTGTGACTGAAAACTAACCTTGTTGTAAGACTCAAAGCAGGAGGAGGGAAGCAAAAGCTGAGCTCAAATGTAGTATTTAATTTGGTTAATATCACAGGCCTGCTCTGGATTTACAGCGAACATTGGGTGTGGGCGGGGCTACGTGTCTGTATGTATGAAGACGCTAATGTAGATGCACGAGCAGGAGTGGATAGAATGAAAAAGGAGAGGGAAGGGGGGAGAAAACTGAAAAGGAGAGAAAAAAGAAGGAAAAAGAAAAAGGGAAAAAGACAAAAAAAAACAGCAAGAAAAACATTTAAAAGGGAAAAATAAATAAAAAATGACAGAAAAGATAAAAATACGTGAAATATATGAAGAGATTTATAAACAGTAGATCTGGATCTGATATCAAGAAATCAAAACAAGATCAGTTTCACTTGTTTCATTAGCAGATTTGTATTTATTTATTTGTTCTTGGGTTAAGTAAAAATATGTATATGTATATGTGTGTGTGTGTGTGTGTGTGTGTGTGTGTTAGGGGTGGGCAATATGACCGTCCCTTTTTTTTGGATAAAAAGTGATTTACTATTTTTCTGATTTTTTTTCCAATCAGCACAGATGACAGACGAAGCATGTTTTGCTTTCATTCTATCAAAACCTGAACAAAAGTAATGACTGTTTCCCTCCTTGAACATAAAGCATCAGCTGTTATAATTTTAACTCATACCTGGGGTTGATAGTTTTCAGCAGGTGAATAAACCCTCTGTTCAACTGTTTATGTGAAATGATTTAACACTGATATGTCAATCAAACTAAACTATCAACCCTGAGAAAATTTACTTTTTCTCCCTAGTACAGGAAATGAAGCTAAAGCTAGGCTAGTTATATTAGCACTAGTACAGGAAATGAAATTAGTTCTCGTACAGTAAATTAAGCTAAAGCTAGGCTAGTTCAGTCAGTCAGTATCAGATCCAGACTCGACCACAACTCAAAATGGCAACACTCGTACTGTTGATGTACAGCGCCAGCAAATCCTGGAACGTGTGTCAGTATTCTGGAAGCCAGAGAAGGAGGAAGAGGAAGAGGAAGAGGAGGGAGGGCCATAGAAAAAGGAGAAAAATAACAAGAATACTTTATTTTTTAAATTACCTGCAACAAAAGAGTCAAATTAATCGAAAAATCAATATGTCGCCCAGTGTTAATTGTGTCTCATCCTGACAGCTCCTGATTTTCACTTTTTTTTTCTACTGGGAAACAAATCCGACTTGTGATCAGAATGTGTAAAAAAAAAAAAGCCAAGAAATGACACTAATCTCCCTGTGATTAGAAATGAAATGGGAACTGTGTCACAAACACCTGAAATCCTGCAAAATAAAGTCCTGATGAATCACCTCTCTGATTAAAGACAGACATCATCACTCACCCACAAACTCACTGATACTGAAACTGAAGCCACAGACCAATCATAATCCACCGTTCTCCTCCTCACACACTTTATTACACCGCTCACTACTCCTTATGTGGCTGAACGTTTGTTTTTGTTTCTAGACTTGAAAGATTTAAACTGGACCTACTAGACATGAGGAGACATTCTGGGATATTGGACCGTCTAGTCAAGGGCGTGGAGGGGCGACCATGGCTCAGTTGGTCGAATGGGTCGTCCAGTAACTGAAGGGTTAGTGGTTTGAATCCCACTCTGTCCTAGTCGGTCCGTTGTGTCATTGGGCAAAGACACTTCACCTTCCTATGAATGTTTAGTGGTGGTCAGAGGCACAAAATGGCTGCCGCGCTTCTGTCCGTCTACCCCAGGACAACTGTGAATACATATGTAGTTTACCCCCACCAGAGGGCGCATGTGAGAGTGAAGGAATAATATGAAGCGCTTAGAGTGGCCACGAAAGTGCTATATGAATCCAATCCATTATTATTATTATTCATTCATTCATTCATTATCTGAACCCGCTTTATCCACACTTGGGTCGCGGGGGTCACTGGGGGCCTAATCCAGCTACAATGGGCAAAGGCGGGGTACACCCTGTATGAGACGCCAGTTCATCGCAGGGCTGAACATATATAGACAAACAATCACTCTCACATCCAATTTTAGATTAACCAATTAACCTATCAGTGCATGTGTTTGGATGGTGGGAGGAAACCGGAGTGCCCGGCGAAAACCCACACGGGGAGGACATGCAAACTCCACACAGAAAGGTCTGGTGTGGGATTCGAACCAGGGTCCTTCTTGCTGTGAGGCACGAGTGCTAACCACTGCACCACCGTGCCGCCCATTATT
Source organism: Siphamia tubifer (assembly GCA_020466265.1). Taxonomy (NCBI): domain Eukaryota; kingdom Metazoa; phylum Chordata; class Actinopteri; order Kurtiformes; family Apogonidae; genus Siphamia; species Siphamia tubifer. The sequence goes on along the minus strand of CM035792.1, from coordinate 5,464,632 downwards.
ATTATTATTATTATTATTATTATTATTATTATTATTATTATTATTATTATTATTATTATTATTATTATTATTATTATTATTATTATTATTATTATTTTTATTATTATTATTATTATTATTATTATTATTATTATTATTATTATTATTATTATTATTATTATTATTAATTATTAGTGTCTGGGGTGTCCAATATACAGCACGTGGACCAGAACCAGGACTGTCAGATGAATTTATGAAATGTAAAAAATTACACCAAAGATATAACTCTGTATCAGTTGTTTGTTTCATATTCAATAGAGAATCCACAGTCATGGTGTTTGGTGTATGTGTCAATAAGTTCAAAGACCATTTGTAAAAGTACAAGAAAAAATATCAGTTCAAAATACCAAATCAAAAAAATTAAACAAAAAAAGAATTCAAATGAAAAATATCAGACTGCATTGAAAAAAAAAAGCACCAGTGTCCTTGTGCTCATCAGATCCTCTCAGCTGTGATGTTTTACTATCAACAAAAGGGAGTCATTCAATAGATGATCAAATGATCAAATGTGTGAATGGTACAGGAAGCCCCCAAAACTCTTCTGGGGTAACGTCTGTCGGTAACTGGGTAATGACATATTATTACTGTGGTTAAAGATGTTAAATGCTACGCAGGAGGTTGTTGGTTCAAACTAATATTGGATCAATTACTTTCTTTGATTGGGATTGACCGATGTAGTGGATCCACCCGCTGACAAAAACTTTTCTAGTCTTTCATCTGCTGCTGGTGTAAGTAGGGTGTCTGCAGGACCAGGTAGTTAGTAATATCCACAGCACAGACTGTTGTAACTCCTTAATTCATTAACTCATTAATTTTCATAAGATACGACACACGTCCAGTACATTTTTAACTCTATGTATGTACTCTATGTATCTGTGTTTCAACACTGGATCTAAATCTGTAAAAAATAAACACTTTCTTTAATGGTTTCCTCCATCGCGGCATTCACCATGGTTACTTCCTGCCCTCCAGCTGAATTTGTCACGTCATCATAGTCACATGACTGAAACCTACCTGTTGGGAAAAGTGAAAAAAAATGACTCATTATGATTTAGTTTGAGCCTGACGTTCCTGAAGGAAGGAAACACCTGAATTCAAAGCGTACTTTTGTCCACAGAATCTTAAGTGAATTTTATTTAAGAAACACATGAATTGAATTGAATTGAATTGAATACTTTATTACAGACTCATATGTTCCATACAAAATAAAGAAAGAAAAGAAAACACATTAAAATGGACAGGTACATCACATAGATACGTCCAGTATCTTAAAGTATGTGCAAACATTGACACCAGTGTTTCCAGATTTCAGAGAAATGTCTTGTATCACTCGGCCTGGTATCACAAAGTGCAGATATTCAGGTTTCGTTTCAATCCCAGCTGTAAAAACACAGTAAAGAAATGACAAATTAAAAAATTCAACTGCAAGCAACAATTGACATTATTTCAACATGTTCACATACTTTTTTTTCCCACATATACGATATTTGAAAGAAAAAAACCTGATTATTTACAACAAATGAAATGAAACCAACAGCGTGGTCAGTTCTTCCTTTGTACTGAAGTTTGTGTGATAATAAAAAGAGTCTTTGACTTGAAGATAAAGCATCACTTCTATATTTTTGGTTTCGGGGTCATCAATATTTTCATCAAAAGGTCGGACCCCCCACCCCACCCCCTCCATGCTTTCTCCGCCACTGTAATATCCAGTATAATGAATCTTTGCCAGGCAAACATAGCCGCAACAATATTGAGAGCTTCTTTTCTGTCCACAGACATTATTTCCCAGAGGACAATGAGAATTAAAAAAAAAGAAGAAAATTTCATCCATCAACACTGACCCACATCAGCAACACGGGCTGATTTTCCACTTTCATTTACTTTGACTGCTATGAAACTGTAGAAGTGTAGAACTAAAACTGCCAAAATTCAATAAATACATGATTAAATAATAAAATGCCACTAATTAAGTAAATTTGGAATTAAGTGCATACATGTGTTATTAAATGTGTCATTAATTAATTTCGGGGAGGACCGGTGATGGTCACACACATGCACTAAATAATATAGTATATGGCTGCCAGACTGTTGACTCTGTGGGGTTAAAAGATATAATAAATAAATAAATAAATACATGAATAAAATAAGTGAATGAATAGAAAAATAAAATAAATAAAATAAAAAAATAAGAGCAAAATGCAGACAACTTAGAAAAAGGAAAGAAAAAAAAGGGAAGAAGAAAAAAGGGAAAAGAAGAAGAAGGAAGGGAGGAAAAAAGAAAACAATAAACAACAAAAAAAACTATTTGTTACCTACTTTCCTATCTGCTCATTTGTTTTTAGTTGTTTTTTTGGGGTTTTTTTGTATATATGTCTATGTTTAATACTTCAGTTATTGATTATTGGTATTGTTATTATTGTTATTGTTATTATTTTATTTATCATCATTTTTGTACTATGCACTATATTGCTACAAGATGAATTTAGGTTGTTGGGGAAGTGAAGAAGGGGTAGGATTAAATAAGCTTATGCTTCATCCTACTCCTTTTCGGACATGTCATTGTTATTATTATTATTGCTGTATTGATTATTGTTGCACTTTGCACATGTTCGAAATAAATCATTCAAATCAAATCAAAATACCAATTCATTTGAGCTAAAACATAAGATATTTCAGTAATTATTTAATGGTCCTTGTATTTATTGAGGAATAAAAATGTCAAAATTAAATGAATACGTGATAAAATAATAAAATGTCATAAATTAATTACATTTGGAATTAAATACATAAATGTGTTATTAAATGTGTCATTAATTTACCAATTAATTTGAGGTAAAAACAAAACAAAACATATATTATTTGATTAATTAATTATTTCAGGTCCTTGTGTTGCAGTGGATCATGAATTTATTTTATCTGTCAACCTCATCCATCAAAGTCAGTGGGCGGGGCTAAGGTGAATCTAGTCCAATCCAGTCCATTGGGAGTGTTGGAGCCAGAGTGCAGATTTTTAACATTCGTCAATAACGTTTGTTTTCCTAAAGTATCCAAACAAACGTAGAGGTTAAAGGTCACCCAGTGTATGGGAATGTGTTCACAAGCTCTGCATCCATTTGACTAGACTGGATGTGCAGGGGAACCAATCAGCTGTTAAGACCCGCCCACTGACTTTGATGGACAAGGTTGACAGATAAAATAAATTCATGATCCAAAGCAACATAAGGACCAGGAAATAATTAATTACTGAAATAATATTTATATGTTGTAAAACCTAAAATTGATTGGTATTTGAACGAATTATGATACATTTGATTTATTATTTAATAAGTGATTTAACTTTATGTAACTTTGACATTTTTAGTCTTCCATGTTTCAGCGCCGTCTGTGCTTTTATTCAACCTGATGAAAACTGGACGTCCATCCACGCCCAGGAGGAAACAGAAAATATATATATATTCAGGCTCTAGAGTCCGACCAATTAGGTTGACATGTGGCCTAATTTCTCACTGGTGCAATTAAAATAAATGTGAGGTCACATGGGTGCGACCACACGTTCCGGGAAAAAAGTAACATCACTCCGAGTTTCTGTATCATAGCTCGACCCGGTTCATAGTTGATGGACACAACCAACGTCAGCGGTGTGTTTCTTTTCATAGTTTATACTTAAGTGCTGTGTGGTATGGATTAAAAATTAATGTTCCAATTTTTTAACTAAAAATGTATATACTTTTTTTTCTCTAGTGCAGGAAATTAAGCTAGAGCTAGGCTAGTTAATTTAGCACTAGTACAGGAAGTGAAGCTAAAGCTAGGCTAGTGATATTAGCCCTAGTACAGGAAGTGAAGCTAAAGCTAGGCTAGTGATATTAGCATTATTAGGATGTAAAGTTCACCATAAAACTGTTTAGACACTAACAAATTACGAGAAAATGTAACGGTAGTGTGGACTGGAACTGGGTTACTACTGTAACTGAGGTACTACTGTAGCTGAGGTACTACTGTAGCTGAGGTACTACTGGAGCTGAGGTACAAGAGGAGCTGAAGTACTACTGGAGCTGGGGTACTACTAGAGCCGAGGTACTACTGGAGCTGGGGTACTACTGGAGCTGAGGTACTACTGGAGCTGAGGTACTACTGGAGCTGGGGTATGAGCTCGAGTCAGTATCAGATCCCGTGGCTGCTCTTCCCCCTCCCCCTCCCCCTCCCCCTCCTAACCCTTCATTAACTCCTCATAATCAGCCTTTAAGCCGTGCCCCGCTGCATCGTGGGTCGTTTGACATCTCAGCGGGAACTCCACAGAAGCGAAGGCGGCGCACGGCAGCGTCTCGGTGCAGAGGTGAATCATGGGAAACCTGGGGCTACGCGTCGTCTTCATGTCGTCGTTGCCAGGAGCCTCTTCAAACATATCGCTAATTAAGCAGCAACGTGACCTTTGGCCCTGAGGCGGTGACCTAAAAGAAACGAGAAGGATGAGCACCCGTTCCTACGACAACGGAAAAATGAAAAAAAAAAAAAAACTTCCACCATTTTATTTGAATTATTTATTTAAAGCATCGGCTTCTGTCAAACTGAGGAAACGCTGTTGATGTGAGACGTTTGAGAAGAGCGGAAACAAACTGGATCTGCAGGGACTCCAGCTCCTGCCTGTCGACTCATTAACACTTTTCACATCCTTCACACTCAAATAGAAGTCGACTGTACTGAGAACAGGGCTTTTCAAATTATGGGAGAGTGAGCCTCCCCTAAAACAACCCAAAAGCAGCTGTTGCCCCCCCCCCCCCCCCCCCCATATCTTTATCTTCATTTTGAAAAAATATTAAAGATATATTTTTTTACATCCACCTTCACCTCTATGTGTTTAACCTTTTAAACTTCCACTCAATTTTGCCTTCATTTCTTAATAAAGTAAATTAAATGCTGTTCTCGAACCATTTTAATAACATGCAATACGTAAATGGACTGCATTTATATAGCGCTTTTCCACCTTCATGGTGCTCAAAGCGCTTTACATTAGCCTCTCATTCACCCATTCACACACACACTCATACACCAGTAGGTTTCTAAGGTCTACGGTAAGTCCTACTGGGGGCCTAAGTCAGGGTTCAGTGTCTTGCCCAAGGACACTTTGACATGTGGACAGCCAGAGCCGGGACGCAAACCGCCAACCTCTCGGTCATTGGGCGACCCACTCTACCAACTGAACCACAGCCGCCCGTCAATACGTGTTTGATTATATTATAAATGAAAATATTAAAGCAAATGTATTTGTATAGTACATATCATGTACAGGACAATTCAAAGTGCTTTACACAAAAACAGAAACAGAACAGAAGAAAATTAAAATGATTAAAATACATTAAAAGACAATTAAAATAGAGACATTTAAAAGGAATTAAGAATCTAAATAAAAGCTCCAGTGAACAATAATCTTTTCAGGCCAGTGTTTCTCAGACGTCAGGTGTTCAGGTAGTTTGTTCCACAGGTGAGGAGCAGAATAACTGAACGATGCTTCACTTTGTTTGGTTCTGATTTTAGGAGCACACTTTAAACCTGTCCCTGATGACCTATGACCCCAGGGCTCTGGATGTTTCATATGGAACCAGCAGGTCTCGGATGTATTTGGGTCCAAGGTCGTTTAGTTCTTTATAGACCAGGACTAAGATTTAGAAGTGTGACCTTTGACCCACAGGAAGAACATGTAAGGATTTGAGGACCGGTGTGATGTGGTCCAGTTTCCTGGTACTGGTCAGGACTCTGGCAGCAGTGTTTTGGATCAGCTGTAGCTGCCTGATTGATTTTTTGTTTAGACCAGTGACACCATTATAATAATCTGACTGACTGAAAATGAATGAATGAGTTTTTCTGTGTCTGGTTTGGACGTCCTTTAGGTGGTAATAGACAGATTTGGTAATAAAGATGAAAACTGGGAAATTGGAGGCGGGTCCTGTTAAATGATGCAATAGTTAAAACATTTGTGGATATTTATTGATGTTTTGATGTGTTTTCGACTACATGTGGATAATTCTTTTGGTTCGTTTTGGATGTTTTTATTGAACTATGACTGTGTTTGTTAGAATATGGTTCCTCATAAAAGTTCAGATCAGCTGTTTGACATTTGTATTTTGAACAAATGAGTCATTGTACCTGCTGTTGTTATTTTATCTGAAAGTCCGTTGTCAAACTCTATTAGGTCATGTGCCATTTGGGACAGTTATGGGTGGTTTGATTAACATTTTTGAGTGACTACTTCCGGCCTATATGTCACCCACCACCAGTAAACCAGGCATAAGTGTCTGGAAATCCAAACAGAGTTATGTGTGTATCTTGGTAGAGTGGAAACTAAGGTTTAAGATGGTGAAAAAATGATGTTTCTATCACAAGTAGAACCAAAGTTATGGTCATTTTAATATCCACATTTGGACATATTTTACAATTTGCATATTTTTAGATATTGTCCGTTAAAGTTTTGGACTGTTTTGGGGTAGGAAGTCCTTAGCAACGCATAATAATTCGTATCCGATTGACAAAAAATATTCACAGATGTTAAAGGACACTCTGATGGACATGTCACAGAAGTTCTATATATTATAATAATAGGACAGAATTGCAACGTATTATAATCATTTGGCTTACACCATTGGACAGAACATTCAATATAAGCTTTTACCTCGTACCGAACACTTGGAGATCGGTTTGTTCGGCGAAAAGAGGTGGAAGTCGTCTTTGTCTTTGCTCAGCAATACCTGAACTTTTGTCGCCGCTTAAATAATTGACCCAATAAACACCTTTATTGATTGGATTTCAATGTAATGACCACAGGAACTGAACATAGAGGTGTTAAGGTACCGTTTTTTGATAAGATGTAAACACAAATAACAAATCACCTTCCAGCCTAAATTTGGCTGTAACTCTGAACGGTTCAGTGCGACTTATGCCTGATTTCGTGGTGGCGGGTCACATATGTGGACTGTTGGAAGTTTAAAGGGTTAAATAATGAAGTACAAATACTGACATAATGATCTATATGAATTAAGTTCCGTTTCTACATTAGATGGATGGAAGGAAGATAGATATAGATCATAAAAAAAAAGAGTAAAAACATTATAACGATGAAGAAAAAAACTGGACAAAATAAAACCCCTCAATTTTCTAAACTTTATTCGATTGTTTTTGTTTGTATTTGTTTCCTTTTTTACATCCACTTTCCAGACACTTTGACCTGTTTCACTTCATGGATAATCATCTGTATACATTTCCTCCGCTTTAGTTTTTTTCCTTCCTCTGTCGACTCTGTGTTTTCATTTCAGTTTTTATTTTCAGATGTTCAGGGATGTTTTTGTGTTTCTTCTAAATTGAATTAAACTCACAGATAAATGAGTCCATTTCCTGTTTGTGTATTTGAACTGAACACACAAATGCTCATAAATCTGACTGTGAATCTGTTTTTAATCCAGTCAAACATGATGACGGATGATCCTGAGCCGTTGTTATTAAAGCCGGCGCCGCCCAAGGCACGCATCCGTGTGATAAGAAACAGGAAGTGGGCGAGAAAAGCAGATGTGACCACGAACCACGGAATAAAAGGACAAAAGATGAAACATAATGCATTCAAATAAACCAGCAGCAATTCTCTCGTCTCAAGGCATCGTATTCGGACACTCGTGAAAACGGCAGTAATGACAGACCCATATATCGGCCCGATATTTCTGTTTTTCCCTCGTATAAATTTTGACCTGTTGTGTTGGATGATAATTGTCTTTTTTCTCTGATGTGATTTACTAACAGGTGAAGGAAGAGGGTGAGAAAAGGAGGGAGAAAACAAAAAAGGAGAGAAAAATGAAAGGAAAAAGGGTAAAAAAGAAGAGACAAGTATTCAGAGAATGTCTAATCTTGCCCCTATGTCATCCTTAAATGTCATCTTATAACTATCGGTGGACTGTATCAGCCATCGGTTAAGGCTGATGTAAAACTAAAGTAAATTCATATCGGTCCATCACTTCATGTAGCTTCTGTTTCTTTAATATTTTAAAAACTAATGCCCGACCGGAGTGAAATGTCTCTGTGTTTTTCTTACTTGTTCGATCGTTTTTTGGGGTGAAGGAAAGGGTTAAAATCCCCGTTATCGTGCGAAACTTGAACAGCCTTGTTGATCCCAGCAGTTTTTGTTCAGAAGTCGAAGAGTGGAACCTCCAGGAAAATACCCAGAAAGTCCTGACTCAGCCTCCTACAAAACCACATTTATTTAAAAATGCATGAATTATGATTATAAAAGCAGGGTAATTTTCATATTGCTCTCTGCGGTGAGTAGATACGCCACAGTTTGTGCCGGAGCGGCGGCTGATAAAGCCTCGCAGTCGACTGATAAGAGTTAGCAGAGATACGGCGCTAAATACACGCTGGGCCGGGCGGAAGAACGGCTGTTTTTAATGTAAATATGCATTATGTACACGCGCGGGGTTAGCCTAGCGCATTCATTAATCTTTCCATTAGCGTGACAGTTATTAATTTTCATTTACAGGAGGGGCTTTTGTGTACAATCGCCGTCCATTTATCAGCCTCAAACAGGAGGGGAGATAACCGTTACAACCTGCAAAAAACAGGTGAACGCAAGCGAATTAAAAGGACAAACCTGTGATTTCAACAAAGTTGGAGACGAAAATAACACCTTCAGCTTTTGCACCAAAGAACAACGATCTGGACTAAACTTCTGGGGTTTTTTTTTTCCCTTTTCTTGAAAACTCTGGTTGAAGTCACTGAAACCATCCTTTCCAAAACTGTGAGTTTTTACTTCCTTTGTGTGAGTTCAGGGTTAAGTTTAGGCCTGAGTGATTAATTCCTTTTTTTTATTGTGGACAATTTTTTTTAAAAATGCAACTTTATATATATATATATATATATATATATATATATATATATATATATATATATATATATATATATATATATATAATGTCAGTGATACACAGGCTGACCTGTAGTGAGCAGTCATCTGCAGTTGTTTGTAATAATATTTGTATTTGTTTGTAATAATATTCAGGTTGTTGTCAGTCGGGTCGTTTGTCATTTGACATTGACATTAAAATAACCTGGTAAATCGTTGTAATTGAAATATTAGGAACAATTTTCTATTATTAATACATACACTTTATTAACTTAATTTCCATGAAGGTGACGTACAAACAAAAACAGTAAAGTTTAGGACACATAGGCTGAGATTTTTTAAGACGATGAGCGGCTCCCAGTGTTTTATTTTCCGTGGAAACCAGGTTCAAATGTGTCTTTGGGTGTTACAGGTTGTCGAACCATGGTCGCTGCGCATTGATAAGTTTTGGATAAAACAGGACAGGACAAAAATATTTTCTCAAAATATTAACTTCTTATCTTTTGATGTTCATGGAGACCATTGACTACTTTTTTAAAAATGCAGGTCAGGTGAATACTTTGCAAATATATTTCTTGCGATCTGAGCGGGTTAGTTAAAAAAAAAACGTTGATTGCCGGGCATTTAAACATCAACTCGCACATCACGCATCATGAAGATATAGACCACAACCATGAAGATATAGACCACAACCATGAAGATATAGACCACAACCATGAAGATATAGACCACAACCATGAAGATATAGACCACAACCATGAAGATTTAGACCACAACCATGAAGATATAGACCACAACCATGAAGATTTAGACCACAACCATGAAGATATAGACCACAACCATGAAGATATAGACCACAACCATGAAGATATAGACCACAACCATGAAGATTTAGACCACAACCATGAAGATATAGACCACAACCATGAAGATATAGACCACAACCATGAAGATTTAGACCACAACCATGAAGATATAGACCACAACCATGAAGATATAGACCACAACCATGAAGATATAGACCACAACCATAAAGATATAGACCACAACCATGAAGATATAGACCACAACCATGAAGATATAGACCACAACCATGAAGATATAGACCACAACCATAAAGATATAGACCACAACCATGAAGATATAGACCACAACCATGAAGATATAGACCACAACCGTACAGATATAGATCACAACCATGAAGATATAGACCACAACCGTACAGATATGGACCACAACCGTACAGATATAGACCACAACCATGAAGATATAGACCACAACCGTAAAGATACGATAACAGTAAAATACACTTTCAAAAATCCCAGTTGCAGTTCCGTGTGTCAGGTATCTGTGAAAACATGCTGCTGGGATCAGGCTAATTGCTGTCAGTTCCTGCCATTTGTTTACACGGTTACGGGCATATGACATGTTAGGCGTAGCGGGCCGCCACCGCCGCTCGGATCGGTGGAGAACGAGCGTGGAGAGTGATTGACCTCGCTGTGGAAACATGGAAAATTCAGTTATTACACACAGATTTTCTCATCTTTAGTTCCAGTGGGGTCTTCTCAGTGGGGTCGTAATCAGCAACAGCATCAGTCAAAGTGATGCATCAGTTTCCCAGCATGCACCACGTTCAACCTTCTCTTTCTTTTTCCTCCTGAAGAGTGTCACTTTTTTGTATTTCTGGGTTATACTTACATATACATACATATTACCATATACATATATATATATATATATATATATATATATATATATATATATATATATATATATATATATATATATATATATATATATATATACATACTTCAAATGGATGAAGCAGGACCAGGATGAAGAAGGAGACGACGATTACGAGTACATATATAAATATAAATATATATAGGGGCATTAATATGTTTACACAGTTACACCATGGGGACCAGAATTCAGGTCCCCATGAGGGTTACATATAAATGTAGATTAAATATGTGTGAAGTATGCAAATTTCTGCAAATTATGTCCTCTATAGACATGTCAACTTGTTTTGTCTGGAAGTCCCCATAAGGTCTTCAGGAAATAGGTGTAAAATTACACATATTTTTCAGTTTTCAAGATGTGTTTAGGTGTTTTTTAAAATTATTTTATGTAATTTCATTACTTACTTTTATTTATTTCTATTTTTCATTATTAAATTATTATTATTTTATTACATTGGATTTAATTATACTATTGTATTTATTGATTTAAAAAACTTTACACTCACTAGCCAATGGCTACTTTACCTACAAGTGATTTTAAACTTAAACTTTTAAACATAAGATGTGGACATGTCGTGTGTGTGTTTGTGCCTGTATTCCTGACACGTTTATACAGTCACACTGTGGGGACTACTGAAATTATGGGGACCGAAATGAAGGTCCCCACAAGGGTTAAATATAAAGGTCTTCACTAGTAAAATAGAAATGATGTGGCCCTATAAATACATTCTTTTTTTTTTTTTTTTTTCAGAAGTCCCCATAAACCTTGAAGGAAACAGATGCAAAATGAACGATGTAGCTTTTCACAGGTTTGAAGATGTGTTTACACTTTTTTTTTAAGTAATTATTTTTATGTATTTATTTTTCATTTATTCATCCTGTTTTTAATATTTTTTATCATTCATTCATTTTCATATTTTAAAAGAAATGTCATTAAATTAGTATTTTTTATTTTAATTTTACGAACTAAGTGTGTGTGTGTGTGTGTGTGTGTGTGTGTGTTGGCATGTCCTCACCTCTCCTTCTGTGTGATTAAATCATAGCAGTGTTGCTGTTGGTGTCCCGCAGCTTCAGGAGCAGCATTATTAACCTTTGCTGTCGGGAGGACGTCTCTGTCTCTGCAGGCCTGTGGAGACACTGGTGGCCGAGATGGACGTCCCGGTCCACGGGTGGGGGCGGGGCTAAGGGCAGCGGCAGCGTCCAATAAAGCCATCCATCCCTGAAAGTGTGTGAGCTGCAGGTCTCTCACACACACACACAAACACACACACACACACACACACACACACACAAACACACACACACACAGTCAGGTTAAACAGTGAGAAGCGGTAGCAGTGACACACAAGGTCATATTATTGTTCACTGGTTTTATTATTTATATATTTAAGCAGAGATTTCGCCATTTTATATGAACTAGGCCACAAACTGAAGACACTTAAAAAGGGAAAACAAACTTAAAACTAAAACAAGAATCAATAATCAATAAAAATTAATAAAATAATAATAAATAATGCAGATTGAACGTCATGTTATGAATGAGATCAGAAAGTATGTAAGAGGATTTTATTATTATTATTATTATTATTATTATTATTATTATTATTATTATTATTATTATTATTATTATTATTATTATTATTATTATTATTATTATTATTATTATTGTTGTTGTTATTATGAGAAAAAAAACCTCAGAAATCTCAGCTTTTCACAGAGTAATAATAATCTGTAATGGAAACAGGTACTATAGTATCTGTATCTTCAGTAATAGTATGTGGTACTAGTACAGCTGGTACCATGTAGTGAAAACACAGTAAACATTATTATTACAAACTGTGTGTCAACAGAATAAACACAGCGTCAATGTTTGTGGGACAGAGGAACGCCATCAGCTGACTCCATTTTCCCGCCCATTAACTGCTGCCGGTGCAGGTTTGTTCTGCAAAAAAAAAAAACAACTCCAGCGGAGGAACCTTCCGGAACCCACCGGCGACGCTTTCCTCTGGTAATTGCCTGTTACACGGTAAGGAGGACAGAAACGCAGCCGTTGTTTGTGATACTTTGACACTGGGATGGAGCGTCCCATCAGCCCACGCCGGAGGATGAGGCGCGCCGGAGATCAGGTCGTCAGGTTTCCAGGATCCATTTAGATAATGAGTGAAGCTCCAGGCCTTAACGAGACCCCGAGCCTGGTCCCACAGCAGGCAGACGGGGAATGTGAAGGGCCGACGTTAATGAGCGCATCCGCTGCTGGGACTGTTCCACATGCGCCTTGACCTCCACGCGTGCCTTGACCTCCACGCACACCTTGACCTCCATGCACACCTTGACCTCCACGCACACCTTGACCTCCACGCGCGCCTTGACCTCCACGCATACCTTGACCTCCACGCACGCCTTGACCTCCACGCACACCTTGACCTCCATGCACGCCTTGACCTCCACGCACACCTTGACCTCCACGCACGCCTTGACCTCCACGCACACCTTGACCTCCACGCACGCCTTGACCTCCACGCACACCTTGACCTCCACGCACGCCTTGACCTCCACGCACACCTTGACCTCCACGCACACCTTGACCTCCTGAAGCCGTAGTTTTGTGTTTGCACTGCATCCTGCTCATGAACGGATCAAATGACAGTGTTGGACTTTTAACGGTACTAAGCTGTTCAGGCTCTGCTTTAGAAGCTTCTTTGCATCTGTGAGTTTTGAAATTTTGAAAAAAGAAATGATTTAGAAAAAAGAAAAAGCCCAAACTAAAACTACTTGAACCAAAAATATAACACTTTTCATTTATAAACATTTTTTAACTTCATTTTGTTTAGTTTTTTTGTTTAGTTTTTTTTTCGTGTTATTTGTGATTTTGTGAATATTTATTAGTTTCTGTTGATGTTGTTGCTTATTTTTGTTTATTTTTTCTACGTTTTGTTTATTTATTTGTATTACTTTTCTCCAATTGTGTTCTGTTAGTCTCTTAGTTTGTTCATGTTACGTCTCATATTGTTGGTTTAATATTCATTTTGGTTGATTTTACTGATCACTTTGGCAGATTTTGTTCATTTTGTTGCTTATTTTATTTTTTTACTGTGGAGTTGCTTAAGTCTCAGGAGTTAAAGGTTTAACTAAACTCCAAAGTCTTTTCTGCAACTGTATTTTTTGTGCATTTTATGATATTTCTAAGTCATTTTACTCTCTTTCAGCAGATTGAACTTTCTCTGATTGGATGAAATGAGCCTCGGCTGCTGCTCTGTTTTTGTGTCCTGGTGTTTTCCCCCCACTCACACGTCTTTCTCCACCGCACCATCTTGTTCTTTGGTGCAGGTTTGTTTCCAGTCTGACCTGTCAGTGTGATCTATGTGCGGAGGAACCACTGGGGCTCAGCTGCTTCACTGATTCAGGACTCCATAAAGTCCCGACCCCCCCAACCCCGCACCCATCTCTCCGTCTCATTTGACACTGAATTAACTCCCACCTGAGCGACCGTCACTCCCATCATGCATCAGCCCACCACCTGAGCCCCCCTTTACCCTCTCGTGTTCACCTTACGGCATCATCTTCCTCGCTGCTGAGTCCAACTCGGAGAGTAAAAAATGTGAAATTAAAAATACTTTAAAGGATGTGAGTGTGAGGTGGAAAGAGCAGCATCGTTTTAGTTCAACTACGACTGAATCACAGCGTTTGTTTTTCCTTATTTACCCCGAATTTTACTGCAAATCTGTGACTTTTATTTCTTTTTATTTTCTGCTTTACTTTATTTATCGTACGACTATTCACTTTTCTTTTGAATGTATACTGTGCAATTATTTATTTTTTCTTTTTATTATTTATCTGTATTTTTCTTTTAATTAATTTTATTTTGTATTTCATTCATTATTTATTTTTAATCTATTTGTAGTTATTTATTTATTTTTATTTATTTTACATTTTTACTATTTTTTATTAATTCATTCATTAATTTTTAATCATTAATTATTTTAGCTACAAGGAGGAAAACCTGACTGGTGAAACTGAAAGTAATTTCACTTACACAATTATTATCTCTTCATCTACCTGGCTTTAGAGTACTTTTATGTGCACTTTATATCAGTGTTTTAGTATTTATTTATTGTGTTTTGGTGTAAAATCGTATCATATAGATGTAATAATGTAATTTAATATATCTGGGGTCCGTTTCACAAAGCAGGTTTAAGGAAAACTGACTGTTAACCACAAAACCCCCTGGAAATGTCATTTTAGGGTTAATAGACTCAGAGTTTTCATTAACCTGCTTTGTGAAACGGACCCCAGATTGTAGATACTTTATCAAGATGTGCATCACTTGGACCTTACAACAAACATTTCCAACACTAATAAAAACTAATTTATAGAGAATAATAAACCTAAACAAATAGGTAACAAATGGTTAATACATAGTAGACTGTGTGTAGGTATTATAAAGTGTTACCAATAATAATAATAATAATAATAATAATAACTATAATACTACTACTACTACTACTACTACTACTACTACTACTACTAATAATAATAATAATAATAATAATAATAATAATAATAATAATAATAATAATAATAATAATAATAATAATAGTAGTGTGGTATAGATTACTGTTATTTTTTTTGGTCCAGATGTTAATCACTCCACCGTACGTTAATATAAATAACATAGATTTCCTCTGTGTGACCTTTGTTTTTATTTATTTTCTTTGATTTGTCACTTGATTGAACGTCCATTGAAAGTCATGTGACCTCCTTCACCTTCACTCATGTTCTCACGCTGATGCATCTGAGCGCTCATTCGTCTTTCATTTTCCCTGCATGCACTTGGACAGATGGTTTTACATGTCAGGTGTGTGTATGTGTGTGTGTGTGTATGTGTGTGTGTGTGTGTGTGTGTGTGTGTATGTGTGTGTGTGTGTGTGTGTGTGTGTGTGTGTGTGTGTATGTGTGTGTGTGTGTGTGTGTGTGTGTGTGTGTGTGTGTGTGTGTGTGTGTGTATGTGTGTGGTGTGTGTGTGTGTGTGTGTGTGTGTGTGTGTGTGTGTGTGTGTGTGTGTGTGTGTGTGTATGTGTGTGTGTGTGTGTGTGTGTGTGTGTGTGTGTATGTGTGTGTGTGTGTGTGTGTGTGTGTGTGTGTGTATGTGTGTGTGTGTGTGTGTGTGTGTGTGTGTGTGTATGTGTGTGTGTGTGTGTGTGTGTATGTGTGTGTGTGTGTGTGTATGTGTGTGTATGTGTGTGTGTATGTGTGTGTGTGTGTGTGTGTGTGTATGTGTGTGTGTGTGTGTGTGTGTGTATGTGTGTGTGTGTGTGTGTGTGTGTGTGTGTGTGTGTGTGTGTGTGTGTGTGTGTGTGTGTGTGTGTGTGTGTGTGTGTGTGTGTGTGTGTCAGACTGATGGTGCAGTCATGCAGTAAATGATGTTGGTTTAAGGTAGGGTTTTTCAAAAGAAGGATCGTGAGCCTCCTCTAAAAGAACTCAAAACCCCCCAACACACACAGTAAAAACACCAGTGTTAATATAACACTTAAAGAGTTAATTTTAACACTACCTCAGTGAACATATGGTCCTTATCTACAGAGTGTCAAATATACACTGAACGTCAACTTACATTTCCAGTCAACTGGAAATGTTAGTTAATATTTGACACTCATTGATGTCAATCAAGTTTTACAATATGTTAGAAGTAACACCCATAGTGTTATTGACATTCAACACTGAAGAGTTAAGTATTAAGAAATAATACTAGTTAATAGTTAGTGTATACACATAATTTTTTAATGAATCTATTTATTTAAAAAAACTAGAAATAAAAATAAACAAGAATAAAACTACAGTGGTACCTCTACTTGCGGATGACCCAGCGAACATATAATCCAAGTAACGAAAAATCTTTACCTCAATTTTCTGTCGCTGAATATGAAAGAAAATTAAATTTATGAAATGAAACCGAATCCACAGAGACATAACTATGTACATAAATACGTCATGTACATAATGTACGTAGCATCCCATTGGCTATGAGGGAGCTACCCATGATGCTTTTGGTGACCTTTGACCCTCATCCATCACAGAGTTACTGTTGTTTAGTGAGTTTTTCCCAGTGTTTTCATTTAAACAGTACGTATTCATGAACCCAAAGAAAGTGATTCCTGGTGTGAATGAAAAGAAGAAGTGACTGCGTTATCGATAGAAGTGAAACAGGAAATGATAAAAAAAAAGTAAGAAAGTGTCACGTGGTTGAGTGATATGGCAAAGGAATATGACTGAAACCATCTACCATCGGTACAATATTGAAGCAGAAGGATGCACTAAAAGCAGCGAGCCCTTCCAAAGGCATCTGTGTGATATGGAAGAAGAGGTCAGAGGTCATCACTGAACGACCAGATGGAGAAACTGTTAGTGATTTGGATAAAGGAGAAAGAAACTGTAGAAGATACAGTGACTGAAAAAGCATCCACCGTATTCACTGATCTGATGATGGAGGGTTCTGAGGAACAGCGAGTACCCCTGGACTTTAAAGGGTCGTGTGGGTGGTTCCAAAACTGTTGAAGGTGAAAAGTGACAAAACAACCACAATGGTGGTATGGAAATGATCTGCATGTCTGGTTCATTTTAATGGTTTAATGTTTAATGTTCAGTCAGTGAAGACATATGTCCCCACTGAGACCAATACATTACATCTAAAAGATAAATCTACATTTTCTTTTACTTTTAACACATATTTCATACAAAATGTGGTGAATTTTTATATTTTTTCTTGGTTTAGGGGGTAGTATTGGGGCCATGGAATGAAGGTAGCACTGTAATTTAAAGTAGAAAATAAATATATATGTATACAAAGTAAATACAAAGTAAACAATTTGAAATAATAATAATAATAATAATAGTAATAATCATAATAATCATAATAATAATAATAATAAAGAAAAAACACATTTTCAAACCTTTGAAAAATACATGTTTCACTGTTTCCCTCATACTTTATGGGGACTTAAAAAAAGTTTATATATTTATAGGGTCACATTATTTGCATAAATTTACATATTTAACACAGATTTATATTTTACCTCCTGGGGACCTACATTGATATTTAAACCTCATGGGGACCTGAATTTTTGTCCCCATGGTGTCAATGGGTCCCCATGGCGTGACAGTGTAAACGGATCAATGTCCCCATAAAGATAGGAATACACACACACACACACACACACACACACACACACAGATACACAGTGGCCTCTTAATGCTAACGCTGTTTAAATGACTATTGATTTTAATGTAGCCTAGCACACATACATTTTATGAAAGTCAATACAGTAAGAGGTCCGCCCCCTAATGTAAATAGCCGGGTGGAAGTCTATCGGAGCAGTTATCGATGGAGGAGTAGTAATTACCCACCACCGCCACCCGCGTTAGCTCTTTATCCTCCGTGTCTGAACCTGACACTTTAAAGCCACAGCACACGTTCGTTTCAGGAGGAAACGGTGAATATGCAACGAGTCTGTGTTTGATCAATACAGCAGTAGAGTGAGGACAGCAGAGAGTTAGAGTGACTGAAGAGTGAGGGAGAACCATTAGAGTGAGGACACCACGGGTACTGTCAAAGTCAGCATTATCACCATGACGACCAGGTACTGTAAAGCCAGCACTATCGCCATGACGACCAGGTACTGTAAAGCCAGTACTATCGCCATGACGACCAGGTACTGTAAAGCCAGTACTATCGCCATGACGACCAGGTACTGTAAAGCCAGCACTATCGCCATGACGACCAGGTACTGTAAAGCCAGTACTATCGCCATGACGACCAGGTACTGTCAAGTCAGCACTATCGCCATGACGACCAGGTACTGTCAAGCCAGCACTATCGCCATGACGACCAGGTACTGTAAAGTCAGTAATATCGCCATGACGACCAGGTACTGTAAACAGGCACAAAATAATGACTGTCAGAATATAAAGTATAATATATAATGTATATAAAGTATAAATATAATGTTTTTTGATCAATTACTATGATTGTAAATATTTTCTTTCTCAAACAAAATATCATTTGCTTGTTTTTTTAATTTTGTCATCCTTTTTATTTACTTTTCTTCAAATTATTTCAGTTTGTGTCTTATTTTGTTGTTTATTATATATTCTTGTTAATTTTCACCATTACTTCGGCTGTTTTTGCAAAACTGTTTTGCTTGTTTTTTTTCACTTTATATTAGTACTTTTTTTTGCTTATTTTTTTCCACCCTATTGATAATTTTGTAGGTTTCACTAATTTATTTTCAGTTTTACCACTTGAGTCATATCCAATGACCATGAAAAGATGAATAATTACATTTTACAATATTTACATGCATTGACAAGACTAATGGATATTAGTTGGTATTAAACAGTTAAAATGAGTGAAGGATTTTGGTCGACAGTGGACTTTTGGGTCTTTATGGGTTAAAAGGAAATTAATGAGTGGAAAATCATGTCAAATTAAGTGAAAACAAATAAGATGTGAGCATACATGTCAATATATACAAAATTAAGTCTCAAGACAAAATAAAATATAGATGTTTATCAGAGTTTAAAGTTACATGATGATATTTTCATTCATGTTTTGTGGCCACGCCCTCTGTTGCCAAGGAAACTCCTGAGTTTAATGTGTCCTGGTCCATTTTTCTTCCATATTCTGCATGAGTGTGTTTTAACTGATGGAAACATGTCCATGTGCAGTCTGACAGAAAATAAAGAATAAACGCACCAAAGCACCAATGTGTGTTAATGTGATTTAATCATGAGGCCAGTGAACATACACATTCCAATATACATAAATGAATGAATGAATGAATTAATTAATAATAGTAAAAAAAACAGAACATTCACATCAAATAAGTGAGTAAATAAATAAATTAAAATAATTTAATTTAATAACCTAAATAAGTAATTCTATCAATAATAAAGAACATTCACATCCAGTACTATAACAGTAATAATAATACTAATAATAAAAAACAACATTCACATCAAATAAATAAAATAATCATAAAAATGACCATTCACATCCACCCCTCAAAAAAAAAAAAAAAAAAAAAAAAATATATATATATATATATATATATATATATATATATATATATATATATATATATATATATCAGTGATGCGCCAGCTGACCCCGAAGTGAGTGGGTGCCCACGGTCATCCGCAGTAACGGGTCATTAAAAATTATCTGCAATGATATTCGGGTTGCGGTCAGTTGGGTCGTTTGTTGTTTGAGATAAACATTAAAATAACCTGGTAAATGCGCATCATTAACTGAATTTCTGTGAAGGTGACGTACAGCGTCATCAGTATTCTACAGTATGGAGGGACCAAGAGAGAAAGTCAAGTTAGGAGAGTGGAAGCTCTGGAAATTTACGAACAAAAAAGTAAGGTTTGGGACACATTCGCTGAGCTTGGAAACTGGCTTCAAATGTCTCTTTGGATGATACAGGTTGCCGACCCCAGTGACATCGGATTTTAACACGGAAATAAATGCAGGTATGTGAGTAAGGTCATGTGATGTTCATTAAGACCATTGATTACGTTTCATTTCAAGAAGTGGGTGGGGTCCATTCGTTTCAAATATATTTTATTGCGGTCCGAGCCGCGGGCGGGTTAGTGTGTGTGTGTGTGTGTGTGTGTGTGCGTGTATATGATTCTATCATTTTTTTCCTCTTTTTATTTATTTATCTTTATTTATTTATCGTTCCTTCTAATGGAAAATCAGAATCTTCTGTTTTTTTGTTCGGTGCAGATTTGGTGTGGTTTACATCTGTGTGTTAAAAGTGGGCGGAGCCTGGTATCCTGGATGTGCTGTAACTTTGTTGATGTTGGCAGTGACCGTTACCGTGGGTTACCACTGCTCTACTTGTGCTTGTGTCAGCAGTCACATCTGTACGTTAGAGGCGTCTCCACTTGTCTGGAAAATAAGGAAAAGACTCTCATGCATCAACTCATTTCATTTCTCAGCTTCTCTGTGTGTGTGTGTTTTTTTTGTCATCTTCTTTAACTTGCTGGTCCTCGTTGGCAGCTCCACCGCCCTGGTGACGAAGCTTTAATTGGCGACGACACTGAAACATGTGGTGTCCTGCTCTGCAGCCCCCTCTGCATAATTAAAACTACTGCTACTAGTCACTTCAGCTGAGGGGGGTGAGACAGAGGAGAGAGAGAGGGGAGAGAGAGACAGAGGAAAGGAGAGAGAGAGAGAGAGAGAGAGGGAGAGAAACAGAGGGGAGAGAGAGACAGAGGAGAGATGGGAGAGAGAGACAGAGGAGAGAGAGAGACAGAGGGAGAGAAACACAGGAGAGAGAGAGGGGAGAGAGAGACAGAGGAGAGATGGAAGAGAGAGACAGAGGAGAGAGAGAGAGAGAGGGGAGAGAGAGAGATGGGAGAGAGAGACAGAGGGAAAGAAACAGAGGAGAGAGAGAGTGGGGAGGGGGGAGGAGAGAGAGAGGAGGGGAAAGAGAGAAAGCGAGACAGAGAGAGGGGAGAGAGAGAGAGAAGAGGAGAGAGAGACAGGTAGAGAGACAGACAAAGAGAGAAAGAGAGGGGAGGGGAGAGAGAGAGACAGAGAGAGAGAAAGACAGACAGACAGAGAGAGAGAGAGACAGGGGTGAGAGAGATAGAGGAGAGAGAGAGAAAGAGAGAGACCGGAGAGAGAAATCGATGAAGAGAGAGAGACAGGTAGAAAGAGAGTCAGAGAGAGAGGAGGGGGAGAGAGAGAGAGAGGGTGAGACAGTGTCAGAGGGGTGAGCATCTTCTCTGTTATACATCGTCTTAAACCTATTTTTATAGACGTGCTTTTACGTGACGGCTTTTATCCCATTATTTTTTACAAATATATTATTTTTACCCTCTGTGTGGGAGCTTTTATCTTCCACCGCTGCCGCCGCCTTCTTCCTTTACTTTTTAATTTATTTCCACTTTCATGTGTGAGTTGATTCGATTGTCGGAGGCCTTCGTCAACCTGCTGTTTGATGTTTGGGACGCTAATGTTTATGAGCACGACGCCGTTGTTTTAGTGACAGACGGATGAGAGGGACGGAGGGAGGATGGAGGCATCGTCATGGAAACCACAGAACCACTGGAGAAGAGGAAGCAACATTAGACAAAAACAAAGGAAGCGATGTTTCATCCAAGGACGGAGTTAATTTGTAGCTTTGAAAATGTTTCATCAGTCGTCTAATCTCTGATGGGGGCGTGGCCTATAATCAAGTAGGGGAGGGGTCTATTTAACCAATAGGCGGAAAAAACATGTAAGGGGAGTGGCCTATTTAACGTGTAGGGGGCGGGGTATATAAAACTATAGGGGGCGTGGTCTATAACCCTGCGTAAACACGGGATATTTCAGGAATATTTATTTGGAATCGTGATATTAGAAGATATTACATATTTGTGAAGACAATGACTGGTGGTAAAACATGAGTAGATATTTTTGGGGAATATTCAGTGGTTTGAAGTGAGGGAATAATTAGTTCTGGAATAAAAGACATAAAATAAGATTGAATGGATTTAATAGGATATTTGGGGAATAATCATCTGTAAATGCATCATATAAAGAGTTAAAGTGGGAATATTCACCTGCCAGTTTGATATAAAAGTACATTTTGGGAACAATTGCGGAAGCATGAGAGGAAATTGAATGGATGTGAAGGGATATTTTGGGAATATTGACTATGTTAACATTGAACCAATGGATATTTATGTATAAATATGACAAAAATAGACATTTACTACACCAAACATCTTCTTAAATTGTGCCAGTGTAAATGTAATAGTAGTTTTATAGTTTAGGAACATAATGAGAAATGAATGAAGGAATAAAAATAAACACTGGAGCATGAGTCACATTTTTGGGTGAAATTTTTTTGATAAAATCCAACCTCAAGAAAAGACCTTTCATCTTGAAAAGCAATTTAAAATAAAAATAGCATAGAGAACAACAGATTGAAGAGGTGTACGGTATGCTAACGTATGCTAACATATAATAACGCATCCAGCTCATGTTAGATGATGCACGAACAGTGAACTGAAAACATGCCTGGTGTCTTAATGTAACATATTCACAGTTATTTATATAATTACAGCATAAAGAACACACTTATCAGCGCCTTCTGGTGGTTGTTAAGGTGAAAATAATATGTGAAATTATATAATAATGTGTTAATAATTTCACACATTAAGTCGCACCCTATGAAACGCAAACTAAGAACAAAAACTGCAACTTATAGTAAATGTGATATTTGGTAGATATTTGGAGTTAAATGTGTGGTTTATTGTGGGAATATTTGTCCGTAAACGTGCTGTACAATGGTTTTTCTATTCATTTTAGACCTCAGACCTGGCAGAAGGTG
Source organism: Siphamia tubifer (assembly GCA_020466265.1). Lineage (NCBI taxonomy): Eukaryota > Metazoa > Chordata > Actinopteri > Kurtiformes > Apogonidae > Siphamia > Siphamia tubifer. The sequence goes on along the minus strand of CM035792.1, from coordinate 5,441,590 downwards.
TTCCAACTGGGACTGAATAAAGCCTTTCTTCAGCAGGGGGTCCTCAGGGCGCGCTGCTGGGCCCTCAGTGGGTTAATCCATATTTGCACCTTATAATAACTGTCATGTAATGACGGCAAGGACAGGGATAAAATCTGATTAAGCAAAACAAGGAGTAAACACAACAAGAGCTGAATAAACTAAAACAGTCTGAGAGTTTCAGCGACCAAGTAAATGGCATTTTCATATCACACATGAAAATGGTTTTCAGTGCTGATGGAAAAGAAAAGAAACTGCAAACATTTCCTGTTTCTGATGTGAACAGTTTACCTCCAGTTATTACTGCCATTACATGCATTTATACAAGAAAAATATCCCATTTTACAGCCATCGCTAACAGCACTGAAGAACTGACAAAACCTGTCAGTGTAGAAATGACAAATATAAAGAAAAATCAACTAAAGCTATCTGTAAAAAAAGAAAAATGTGTCATATTCTTCACATAAGATTGTTTCTGTTGAGACGTTATTGAATGTAGACAGTGACTGCAGATCATTTATTGAAGCTAAAGTTTAAAACAACCCTCTTTATTTATCCTTATAAACCTGTAGGAGGCATGGCCTTATAAAACTGTAGGAGGCGTGGCCTTATAAAACTGTAGGAGGCGTGGCCTTATAAACCTGTAGGAGGTGTGGCCTTATAAAACTGTAGGAGGCGTGGCCTTATAAAACTGTAGGAGGCGTGGCCTTATAAAACTGTAGGAGGCGTGGCCTTATAAACCTCTAGGAGGCATGGCCTTATAAAACTGTAGGAGGCGTGGCCTTATAAACCTGTAGGAGGTGTGGCCTTATAAAACTGTAGGAGGCGTGGCCTTATAAAACTGTAGGAGGCGTGGCCTTATAAACCTGTAGGCGGTGTGGTCTACAAACATTTATTTATATATTTTTTTAAACTTCATTGTAGTTAAATTTCCCCACATGAATAATTATTTTGTATATTTAAAAAAATGTTATTGTAAAAACTATACGACAAGAAGCCAAAATTATGAGTTAAAAAGTAAAAATTATGACATAAAAAGCCTAAATGATGAGATAAAGTCTAAATTCCCAGTCACTCAGCACTACCATATTAATCCATATATAAGGTGCTGTGTGGTTTTAATAGAACAAGTTAATAAACAGTCATAATAACTAATAATCTACTTTCTTTTAGGTCATTTTTCTCAGGTCAGTGTTTGTTCAGTTACTTTTTTCTTTGCAGTATATTCCTGTAAAAACACTTTTGTTCTATGAACCTGCTGGAGTCTCTGTCCCTCATTTATTCATTTACTCTCTTTATAATTATTTTCAATCAGAGGTTTTAGTTATTTTTTTCCTGCAGGGATCAATAAAGTTTCATCTAATCTGCACCTGATCAATGTGTGTCAGACTGAGCTGTTATTTAATCCATTGACTTTTCTGTTCCTTCACTTTGAACTGATCTACTTTTACATCTGACTCTTTCTGTTTTTCAGGGAAAATATTTTCTGCATGTTTTCACACTTTTTAACATTAAAGTGTTTGGACTGGCTTTGGTTTTTACGACTTTAAAAAAAAAATGTTTACCTTCAGTGAGAATTTAAAGATTTTTATTATTTTTTATTAGGTTAAAAAATAGAATAGAATAGAACAGCAACAAGTCCTTCTGCTATTCTATTCTTTTCTATTCTAATTATATTTATTCTATTCTTTTCTACTCTATTCCAATCTAATTCTATTCTATTTTATTCTAATTTTATTCTATATCTTTTCCCAGACTTTTATAACCTTTTTGTTTGTTTGTTTGTTTGTTTGTTTGTTTCAGTCCAGGACAAAATCTAAAAGTGAAAAAACCTCTGGAAAAAAAGATGATTTTTTTATTAGTTATTATTAAAATATAAAATAAATCTAAGCAGGAAATGAGACTCGACGCCTGTTTTTATTCCAACTATTTAAAGCTCAGATGTTTAATTTACTGCCAAATATTTGTCTTTTTTTTCTTCAAATGTGTTTATCATTACTGATGGTTTTTCTTTTGACGAGCTCGTTTCTTCTAGTAGAAAAGTATGTGAACAAATTATCCAAAAATGTGACCGTGACCTCCTTCCACAGCATCTCTGGAGTCTTTTCTTTTTTTATAGCGACGACACACGTTCATTAGAAAAAAGGTGGAAACGAGAATTAAAAAAAGAGAGTCGAACAATGAATCCACGAAATTCTGGTCTAATGATGGATGAAAATAATGATCGGAGTTCATATGGGAGAGTGTTGGTCTGTGATAGTGAAGGAAAAGAAAGAAAAATTACAAAAAAGACAGGAAATATCAGTAAAAAAAAAAAAATTAAATATTAGTAAAAAAAAATGAAATATTAGTACAAACATGAAATATTAGTTAAAATATGAAATATCAGTAAAAACAGGAAATGTCAGTGAAAAAATTGAACATCAGAAAAACAAAAAAAAAACTAGAACTATTATTAAAAACAGGGATTATCAGTATAAAAAAATAAATATCAGTAAAAACAAAAAAATATCAGTTAAAAATCTAGAAATATTAGTGAAAACAGGAAATATCAGTAAAAACATTTTTTAAACATTATTAAAAATAGGAAATATTAGTAAACAACCAAAAGAAATATCAGTAAAAACAGGAAATATTAGTTAAAAAAATACTACAAATATTAGTTACAAATAGGAAATGTTATTTAAAAAATCTAGAAATATTAGTAAAACAGGAAATGTCAGTAAGAAATAAATTAAACATCAGTTAAAAACAAAAAAAAACTTGAAATATTATTAAAAACAGGAAATATTAGTATAAAAAATCAATATCAGTAGAAAATATATACATAGAAATATTAGTAAAAACAGGAAATATCAGTAAAATAAAAATAGATATATTATTAAAAATAGGAAATATTAGTATAAAAAATAAATATCAGTAAAAATATTGAAATAGTAAACACACAAAATATCAGTAAAAAAATTAATATCAGTAAAAACAAAAAAATATCAGTTAAAAAAAACTAGAAATATTAGTGAAAACGGGAAATATCAGTAAAAATCTATAAATATTTAAGGTGAATATTTTACTGTTAATATTTTACTGCAGATCAAATGTGGAACCGTCATAGTTTAAAGAGTTAATGCTTCAGTGTTAGTGTCAGGTGTTTCAGAATCTCTCTCTCTCTCGTCATCTGAACTCACTTTAACCTCACAAGGGTCACAGGGGTCACAGGGGTCACAGGGGTCACAGGGGTCACAGGGGTCAAATCCAGCTCCAGCAGGTGAAGGCAGGGTCAGAGGTCACCCTGTATGAGTCTCCAGTTCATCTCAGGACTGAACATATATAAACAAACAAACACTGACACATTCACACCTATGGGTGATTTAAACTAACCAGTTAACCAGTTAACTAGTTAACCTATCAGTGCATGTGTTTGGGTGGTGGGAGGAAACTGGACACACGAGGAGAACATGTAAACTCCACACAGAAAGGTCTGGTGTGGGAATTGAACCAAGGACCTTCTGTAACCACTGCATCATGTTCTAGAATGACTTCTTTAATTCTTCTGCTTCTTAAATATAAGTATTTATGCTGAGAACCATGTCTTTTCCCTGAACTTTTCTCTCAGTGCATTTATTATTAATTCTAAATATATGTATTATGAATATTATGAATATTATGAATATTATGAATGTTATGAATGTTATGAATATTCCGGAGCCCTGGAGAGGAAGTCCAGCGCTCACGTAACTCATTACAGTCCGCTGCCCAGGAATCTGAATATTTATATCTGTCTTCTTCCAGAACTTTGACCATTAAACCAGTGCAAACGAGTGAAAAAAACCTGCAAGACATTAAGAAAAACACCTGCGGAAGCTTCCGACGTCTGCGCCAAGGTTTGACCTGCGGAATATTCCAGCATTCTATCATTTTTTCAATTTTATTTTTGTAACTTTATTTATATAAAATTTTCACAGTTATACAAACAACAGCAACCCAGATCCCACCCACCCAAGGGTACGAATAATAATAATAATAATAATAATAATAATAATAATAATAATAATAATAATAATAATAATAATAATAATAATAATAATAATAATAATAATAATAATAATGAAAATTGAAGAAAATGGTTTCAGTTATTCAGCTTTTTTCAGTGTAGTATCTGCATAAGGAGCCATAGACAACAGGATCTGCAGTGACTCACCTGTGTCCTGTGCTGACCTGTGACCCCTGACCTCCTCCCCCACCCTCACCTGTCTGGACCTGCCCCCTCACATAAATGGACGTCCATATGTCCGTCCGTCCATGGGAGTCGATCTGTCTTTCACTGTGGTTCTCCCCAAGGAGAGAAAGAGGCACTAAGGATAGGGGGAGGAGCTACATACAGGGGGCGGGGCCTAGGACATTATGTTTTCTCTGTAAAGCGTTATAAGACGACCTTATTGTGATGTGGGGCGCTACAAATGAAAATTGAATTGGATTTAATTGAATAAATAACTGAATTAAAAGTGTATTTTTAATTTAATGGGGAAAAAAACACATTATGCATTTGTGTTTTTCCAACATTTAGTAAATATGGGTAAAGTTTTCCAATAGAAAATGTATTATATAGACAAAAAAACCTTGAAAAACAAACATGAAAGAACTGTTTAAGTGCATTTCTGTTTAATTAAAAAGGTCATTGACTTTTTCCTATTTAAATCATGCAGTTAATTTCCACTGAAATGTGAAAAAAAACACTCCAAACATCTTCACTTATGAGACAGAAAACAAGGACAAATGACACTCAAGTATTTTTATTTTCCTTTCCAGCCAGTGTCTGTGGGATCCGTCATTAAAATGGAGGAGGTTGTGGTATAAATGTGACGCACTTCACAGCGTTGGTTCTGCTGCTGCTGTAATCCAATCTGTGCCCATTTGACTCTTACACATCATTTTCAGTAACTAAGTCATTATTTTACCCAAAGTTTCTTATTATTTTGACAGAGTGAGCCATTATTTTGGAGAAGTTTCTCATTATTTTCACATATTTACTCATTATGTCATCTTTTCTTAACCACAAAATCTTGATAAATAACACATAAAATTTAATTAAAGTCAATTAAATCCCTTTTATTTTCATCTTTTTAAAATCTTATTTTGGTTGTTTATCGTCTTAGTAATCATCACTATAGTTACAGTTAGTATCTGTCACTCCATACCTATTTATGACAGTATTTTCTACATTATTCCATCACTGACATATTAAATGTAAGGTTTTACAGCTATAAATAAAATGTTTCTGTCATGTTTGTGGATGTTTTTAAGCATATTATTATAAAACTTCCCCAAAAAATCAGCTGATGTTGAAAGAAAATATGAAAATACACAACAAACGTGCATCTAAGTGTGAATTTTACAACGGAATAGAGTCATTATATGTGAAAATGTAACTGAAAATGTACTAAAATGGCCAAAAATACATTAAAATTCACAAATAAATAAAGTGAAATGCACAAGAAATAGGGAAAATTTTACTAAAATGATCCAAAATAGGTGAAAATGTAATAAATTTTATCATTTCACAATATCCAGAACCCTTTATTTATTCTGTTAACCATGAAGAACTAAAACTATGTACTGATGTAAACTGTTTTAACAGTCTTTCATCCACTAATTATATCAATACATGTCAATCATTGGTGTTAAATACAGTTATATCTCAATTATTCATGTGGTAAAATGTGCATAAATGTGTCGAGTAAGAATAAAATGAGTGAAATGTCAGTAAAAACCTTGAAATATTAAATAAAAGCGAATAAAAACCTTTAAATTGATGAAAAAAATGGATATTTTCTATGTGAGGTCAGTATCCATCACTCCACACCTGTTTGTAAGAGTATTTTCTACACTATTCCACTGCTTACATATTAAATCTAAGGCTGTACGGCTATGAATAATGTGTTTCTGTCATGTTCGTGAGTGTTTTTAAGCTTATTATTATAAAACTTTCCCAAAGAATCAGCTGAGGTTGAAAGAAAATATGAAAATACACAACAAACGTGCGTTTAAATGTGAATTTTAGAGCAGAATGAGTCATTATATGTGATTTTAATGAGTTTATTTCATAATTCAACAACTATGTTAGAATAATTACTCTCAGTTCTAACAATTTGACCTAATTATAGCCGCAGAACTCATTTACATTTTCCTACAACGATGAAGAAATAAGAGATTCACTGTAATTTGTTAATTTTATAACGTAGACAGAGTTGATTTGACTGAATTATGAAACTGGAACAAGTATTAATATTTAATTTATCTAAAATATCTGTTAACTGGGGATATATATATATCAGGGGTCTCCAACCTATTCCACAAACGGCCGGTGTGGCTGCAGGTTTTTGTTCCAACCAACCAAGAGTTCACAGTTTGACCAATTAACTCTGAAGACTGAGATCAGTTGATTCATTGATTGAAGTCTGGTGTGTTACTGTTTGGTTTCAACAAAAACCTGCAGCCACACCAGCCCTTTGTGGAATAGGTTGGAGACCCCTGATATGTATATATATATATATATATATATATATATATATATATATATATATATATATATGTATATATATATATGTATATATGTATATATGTATATAATGTTATATATTATTCATTTGTCTTTATTGTTTGTGACAGTTAATTAACGTCATAAAATGTTGTTTCCAAAAAAGAAACAACTGGAACAATTCTGAAGAGTTATTTATTTATTTATTTATTTATTTATTTATGCATTTGACAGACACTTTTTTTAATAAAAAAAGAATAAAATACAAGAATAGATTAAAAACATAAAACAGCCTCACAATTAAAAACAATGAATACAAACACAAAGAACTAATAAAAACAATAATTAATTAATTAATTAATTAATTAATTAATTAATTAATTAAACAAGAACATTTTAAAAAGGAATAAAAAGATGTGTAAATATTTAAAACTGCAAAATATGTACAAACCATAAAATAACAAATATAAACAGTCAAATAAATAAAAGCCAAATAACAGATTAAAAACTGTAAAATAACAAGTAAAACCAGTAAATAAGTAAAAACATTAAAATAACGAATGAAAATGGTAATTTTTTAAAAAGTATTCTTGAAAAAGCTCTGAATGAGTGTGTTGATCCATTAAAAAAAATACAACAGCACAACAATGAGAATAATAATGAGAATAATAATGAGAATAATAATGAGAATAATAATGAGAATAATAATGAGAATAATAATAAAAGTGAATTTTACCACATGATTAAAGTCACAGCAGCAGAAACACTAAACCCATAATGAAGTGAAATATGCTCTGAAAAAAACATTAAAAGCAGAATAAATTAACTCAGAATGTATGAGAACATGCTCAGCGCCGTCGCGGCCCACAATTCCTAGCGGCGCTCATTGATGGTGAAGCGCTGCGGCGGGACGTGAGCGCCGTCCTCCATATTTGCCTTAATAGAATCTAACTAGCATCATGACTTTTTCATCACAGCCCTCCCACATCTGTCGCCCACTTCCACCAGCATCACTTCCCACTTCCTTCTCTTTCACCACCGCTCCGTCACTTAACCCTTTACCGTCCTGGGCTGGTTTAGCTTCAAACAGCTGAAAAATACGTCTGTAAATGAAAAAACTGCAGCTGTTCTATGTACGGACACAAAAAAAAACCTAGAAATGGAGTAAAATGCCCTGAAAAATAGAGAAAATGTGACTAAAAATGTACTTAAATGGCCAAAAATACACTAACATTCACTAAAAATGTAAATAAATTTACTATAAAAGACACTAAAATACCCTATAATACAGTAAAATGCCCTAAAAATATACTACAATTCACTAAAAACTAAATACAATGCACTAAACATATGATAAAGTACTCTATATATGTAGTAAAATGTTCTAAAAATAGAAAAAGTTTTAATAAAATAGTCAAAAATATACTAATATACCCTCGATATAGAGTAGAATACACTATAAATGAAATAAAATAAACTAAAATAGAGAAAATTTGACTAAAATACAGTAACATGAATTAACAAATATTAGTAAAATGTTCTAAGATCGAGAAAATTTGACTAAAGATGAAGTAAAGTGTCCAAAAATACAGTCAAATAAATAACAAATAAAAGTGTGTCTGGGTCTGTACGTGCACACACTTCTATTTTAGTGATGAACTGATGCTTGACCTTTGACCTCTGACAGTAATCCCGCTCACAGATGAGTCCATCAGATGCCGCTGCTCTATTTTCTGCTTCTGTTGTCGTGGTGATTGTCTGTGAAACAGTAAATGACTGCAGCGGCGGCGGACGCTTCCTGAGTCTGTGGACGAGAAACAACGACAAACGTTTGAGCGAATGCATCATTTTCTACAAACGCACGAAAAAGGCCAACGATGGCGTTTCTGAGACGAAAACACGAAGCATCAGCCGATGCTGGATGAGATTATTTATTAACATAATAATAATAATAATAATAATAATAATAATAATAATAATAATAATAATAGTAATTATTAAAGACAGTTTTATGATTATTATATAAATACACGTAACCAGTATAAATACACATAACCAGTATAAATACACGTAACCAGTACAAATACACATAACCAGTATAAATACACATAACAAGTATAAATACATGTAACCGCAGGTTTGTGGGGTGTCTTTTGTT